>QEPC01003927.1:192669-205052 GCA_003113815.1 Sphenodon punctatus
TCTATAAACAGTATGAAAAATGATAAACACACAATATAATAAAAACAAACTCATTTAGTAATCAACCACACAATGTGTGAAACAATAATATTAAAGTCCATGCAAACCCAACTGTATAAAGTTTGCATGGATTTCAATATTTCACACATTGTGTGGTTGATTACTAAATGAGTTTGTTCTTATCCTGTGTGTATCATTTTTCATACTGTTTATAGAGTTTGTTCCTCTGCCCCCCCCACCCCCCATGTTGTTTCATCTGCAGTAGCTTAGCTGCTCATAGGGGTAGTTTTTAGTGTCCATCCACCCTTCTTTTTTTCTGGTGGTGGTTAGAGTAACAGAGATCTAAACTTTTTAACAATACTTATTCATAATTTCTGAGCAGGACCATTTTTGAATCGTACTATGGCAATTGTCCCAGTCAAAGTTTCTGTTTGTGCCATATGGAACATATCTGGTTTGGACTCTACTTCAGCATGGGTGACCAGTAACTGTTGATAGTGGAGTGGGGCGCACAGGAGTTGGGGGCTGGGTAGTGAGTTCTATCGGACTTCTGAAAATCTTGAGGAGGGCATATGCCCCCTTCCCCCCCCCCCCCCACGAGTCACCTAGGCACTTCAGTATTCTTGCTTCCTGTTTCATAAGTGTGACAAGCAATCTACCTCCCCATCTTAGTTGATACCTATGACCTCGATATCCTAGTGGTGAACTCCCAGAAATTGATCTTGCATCTCTGTAACTGCTGCTGCCATTAATGAAGATCTCCCCCACCCCATCCCCTTTCCTTTCCTTTGGTTAAAAAAAATATAATGAAACTGGAGTTAATGGTCTGTAACCAGAATATATTGTGTTCCATTTAGGTATTGTCTAAACTTTATAACTCCTCAGACTAAATTTGTCTATCAGTTGAGCACAGTTAGTCTGCAGAAATAACAATTTTAGAATCAAAGGCAATAGGTTTTTCTGTATAGTCTTCTATTATGTCTGCTTCCACTGTAGTAGCTTGCCCTGGTTAGGTGACATAGAGAAGCGTGAATGCATCCTCCTTCCTCGCTCCTCCCTTGCCAATCCAGAGATCCAGGGTGAGTTGTTAGTGTGGACTGTGGTAATCCTGGGGAAACACATAATTGTGGGATGAAGACTCCTTCTCTTCTATTCTTGCCCTGTACAGAGAATCTATGTATGAAATTACTCTTATTTCCATATGAGGAAATGCCATAAACCAACTTTATAAGTAAGGATGCATGGTGGTGGTGAAGACATTTTCAGATGCTATAAGGTTTGACTTCCTCAGAGGCCTTGAGGTGCATTTCTGTCTCTGATAGCAATCTGATAGCTTTGTTAGGCAAAGGTATATATATATATATGGTGGTAATTGACCAGCTGCAGGGGAAAAAATCTAATAGTGACATACTCTGGTTGGATTTCCTTAAGGACAACTTTGTATTTGGAGATTTATGCAGATCAGCTTTATGAGCAGAATGGCCACTGTAAATGATGAAATTTTCTAAAAAAACTACATTTTCCCATGTTTGCATTAAATTCATACGGAGTCCAACAAGTATTTCATTACTAACTCTTGTGGCAGTACATCAAGCAATGCTGAGTCCAGTAATACAGTGTAAACCTTGGTCCACAGCTTGCACCAAACAGCAGGTGTGACTGCAATCCCAAATGTCTGTTACGTTCAAATAATACCTTGCGATTAACACAAATAAGGTACTTGTTCTGTCGTCGGTATCCATTTGTAGGTAGGCTTGGGAGAAGTCTATTTTGGATTGACTTTGGAATTGCCACTGATATGGACATCAAGGATTACCCCAGCAGACAATCAAGGCGCCCTTCTCAGCTCATCTGAGCTGGCGAGGGAAGCCTTCTCCTGGCGGAACATTTTGGGAGGTTCCTGCTGGTGGAATGAGCAGTCCCATAAGGGTGAGGACTTGCATCTTTCTTCAAAAGAATCTTAGCTTTCATTTTCAATCTGTGTATGTCACAGAGAGAGGAACTGGCTTTAGTTGCAAACCAGGCTTTGACAACTTTGTTCTAGGAATTTCTAAATGGCAGTTTTAATTTCTCAGGCAGAGGTCCTTGAGGGATTAAAATTGACTCTTCTGATTGGAACCAGGTAACAACGTAACAATGGGAATATGAGGCTTTTAAAAAGACAGCCGGTGTTACTGTTTCATATTGCTATGTAGAACTGGGCTGTTTAATGAAAAGTGGCTATTTTCTACAGGTAGCTGGAAACTTTCACTTTGCACCAGGAAAAAGCTTTCAGCAATCTCATGTCCACGGTAAAGTACTTTCTTTTTACATGTGATCGTGGTTTCCTGTCATGTCAATACTTTTTTTTTCTTTGAAGGTTTTCTCCATTAGGAAATATACCTGTCATAAGCCATGTCATATAAAGCGAATTGAAATAGCACTGCCTTCCATAGTGTGGAAGAGCTGGCAGAATGGTCATAGTGGGCGAGCAATGTTAAAAGTGATGCATCTGATGCTGGGGCAGAGAAGAACTTGAGGAATATGGGAGCTGATCATATATAATCAGTCTCTGTCTACCTTGGGTTTCTGTGCTATAAACTAAATCCTGTCAATATCCTGTATTCAATGTTAAATCATTACACTCAGAATGTTAAAGTAATTAAGCAATTCTAATCTGAGTTGAGCGATTCAAACACCTGGTTTCTTCATCAATGTTAATTTGGCCATGTTGCAAGTATGGGTGTTTTTAAATGAGCCAGGGTTGAGTGGGAGTCCATGGCTGGTGCATGGGACGGCAGCAGGGGCCCCACACGTGAGGTGCGTGGGGAGAGCTTCACATAGGCTGCTCCCAGCATGGCTACCCCATCCATGGAGGCGGCCACCCTGGCCCACATAGCGCACTCTGGATTTTTCAGGAGTACTCCATGCATGGCCATCAGTGGCTGGTGCATGGGTCAAGGGAGCACATCTCCCCAGGCACCAACTTCAAACAAGCAGCTGGACGCATGGATGGTGGGGGGCCATGCGTGGATGTGTCTTGTTTAAAAACACCCTATGTTGGGCTTTTTCACTGTGGTGTAAGGTTTTTAAATATATACTTTGAGATAGATATAAATTTCCCCCAAAAGTCTTAAGATTGGGTAACACTAACCGAATATAAATTCCAGTCACTGAATGTTTGAATTTTTCATTCCACGAAGAACTAAAACTCTGTCCCACTTGCTGTCCTCTAAGCTCTACGCCTACATCCTGCTGCACTCTGTTGCACACAGATTTGTAATACAATTTTAATGCAGATTTTACCAGTTTTAACTCCTCTGAACCTCCAAATACAAGCCCAACCAGACTATCCTGTTTTGAAGAGAGCCTGAGTTCTGCAGCTCTGTAGAATGAACAAGGTCAGGGTAATTATTTGACACTGCTTGGATGGCTACATCTTTGGATATTGTGATTCAAAGAGTGATTCTTCCTATTGAATACTTTGTCTACAGTCACTTTCCTACAAATAAATAATATTGCCATCCCAGAACGCATTCAGTCTGTCTGTCTTTGTCTGGTGAGAGCTATTTCAGTGGAGTACAAAGCTTCTAATAACCACTTCCTGGACAATGCTTAGAAAAATGTTCTATAATTATTCTTCTCAATCCTTTCTTTGACTACCTTAAATGCTGTTGGCCACACTCCACTCCTTGAAATGTTGTTCTCTTTTGACTTTGAAGACTGCCCTCTCCTGGTTCTCCTTTTATCTTTATCATGCTGCTGGGTGGATTTTTTTCTTCTCCCCCCCACCCCCCTTTCCCAGTCACTGTAGATTTACACTCAGACTTGTTAACAAAGGAGTCCTCTTCAGCTCTGCCTTCTCACTAGATCCTTACATATAGACTGCATTTTAATCTTGCCTGTTTTACCTGTATAAAATCTAAGATACACCCTCCATCCACACAGCTGAAAGCTCTTCCCCAGGTCCTCATGATCTTGTGTCTGCACTAGAGCAATGTCCTGTTCTCTGGCCTTAGCAGATCTTATCTTGCCCCAGTGAAATCTATTCAAAATTCTGCTGCTAAGATTCTTTCCCAACTTGTCATTCTGATTCGTTATTTCTGTCCCCACATTGAATTGACTGTCTTTGCTGCATCAAACACAAACTATCAATCATCTCTTTTAATGGCCAGGGTTTTTCATGACCTCTTGAGGAATGAAGGACTTACCTTATGAGATGAGGGTAAAAGAGCTTGGCTTATTCTGCCTATCAAAAAGAAGGCCAAGGGGAGATATGATTACATTATGCAAATATATCATTTGAGTTAACACATTAGAAAGGGAAAATTTGTTCAAATTAAAGGTAAGTGTGTGTACTAATGGATACAAGCTGGTTATAAATGAATTTAAGCTAGAAATTAGAAGGTTTTTAACCATCAGATCAGTGAACTATTGGAATAAGCTTTCAGGGGCAGTTGTGGAAGCAAAGAATCTGAATAGCTTTAAAACAGAGTTGGATAAATTTATATCCAATATAAATTGTGAGGTGTTTTTTATTGTGATGCTACAGGATGAATCCCCCCTCTCCAGGAATACATGTTGGGTTGGGGTTTGGTTTTTTTCCTTTTTCCTGAAGCATCAAAGTTGGCTCCAGCTGGAGGTGGGACTTTTGGGGCATTCTGAACCCTAGGTACTATAGTTGTGTATCAGGCGCCTGGCTGGTGGGGCCTGCATGATCTGACTGGTCACCATATTTGGGATCGGTAAGGAATTTTCCCGCTGGGCACATTGGCAGTCATCTCTGAAGGTGTTTTTTTTACCTTCCCCTGCAGCATGGCTGTGACTCACCTGTTTGGAACATCTGGATCTTTCCTTTTCTAAAATTGTTCTCTGTTGTTTCAGGCATCTGTGCGGTCCTAGGGCCTTTTCAAACAGACCAAGGGCCCCGTGGGTGCGTTTGTGTGAGGTGGGTGGGGTGGAGATGGGTGTGGGGCCGTTTCCATGGATGCACACCCATCTCCACGCACAGAGGCATCTCGGTTTTCCCCAATGCCTCCGTGCGTGATGGGGGGAGTGCGGGTGTGCGCACACACCTCCACCCATCCGCCGCAGCATTCCCAAGGGCGCCCTCCACCCATCTCCACACAACAAAACTGCGTGGAGATGGGTGGAGGAGTCTCGTGTGAAAAGGCCCCTAGTCTCTACTTGTAAGTATTGGTGGGATTATTGTGTGCAGATAGTTGGAGTAGTGTGGGAGGCTAGACTAGATGAGCCTTGAGGACCCTTCCGGCTCTGTGATTCTTCCCACCCTACCAGTTGTGTCTCATACAACTGTATTGTTGATTTTGGGTCCAATCTTTTTCATCCACTTGTTAAACCTAGCAAGCAGCTGCATACTACTTTCTCCCCTCCTCCCAGGACAGATGGTCTTCACTGATGGAATGTGTCCTTCCTTCCTTCGGATAGGCAGGATCAATTTGAGTGACAGCCTCATCCATGGGAGGGGCACAGCCCACCTCGAAGCCCAGTTCTGTTCCTGCCTTGCTAAGGGTAGGAAGCCTGATCAGGGCTCCCCCTAGGGGAGTGCAGGCCTTAGGTCTTTTCTTTGAAATTTTTTTGTTTTGTTTCCTTTCTGTCTTGGGGGCTTGCTCCTAGCCAACCCACCCTCCTGGGGTAGGGCTGAGCCGCTGGCAGGGGACTGGGGGGGTTCTTCCCCCGTGTCTCCCCCTCCTCCCCCCCATTTACCTGGAAGTTTAGCGAGGACCCCATTAATGTTGGGAGCTGCCGCGCCTGGAGCAACTCCTTCCCAGCGGCTGTAGAGCTTGCAGGGAGTCAAGCCGCAGCAGGTCATTTAGGCACGCAGCGCGCCAGCCTGCCACCTGCTTTTTCCCGTGCTTCACCATGGCAGCGAGAGCCGGGAATCTGATGCGATGGGACGCAGGCTTGCCCCTCCCCCACAGCAACAGGGAGCCAGGAGAAGCAGGCGCAGCGGCGCCTCCCCGTAGTGCGGCCGATCTCGGCCCAGGTGAGTCCCAGGAGGGGGTGAGTGGAGTTTAGGCCCTGCCACCTGACAAAGGTCCCAGAAGCAGTGCTCCTTTGGTTGGGGCAACAGGTCTTGGACTCTCCCCCCCCCAACCTCTTTGAGTCCGTCACAGGAGGCGGCTCCCCTTCAGCCCGCCCCTCACCTAGAGAGTGAACCCCAGTTCAGGGGATGGCTAGCTCCTCTCCTTCGCGGGAGGTGGATAGGGGAGGCAGCACCTGAGAGGATAGATTCCCCCCCCCCCTCCATTCAGGGGGAGCCCCTCCATAGAAGGGCAGGGGTAGGAAGAGGAAACCCGTGGGTTCCTCGGATTCCTGCTCCGCCAGGAGCTCATCATCCTCACCCTCCTCATCCTCTGGTTTGTCATCCTCCTCCCCCCCCCCAACACCACTCCAATAGGAGACATGGGGCTAAGGGATCCACCTCCTCCAGGAGGGGCAGGAGACACAAGGGGCACAGAGCTAAAGCCCTTTGGCGCAGCTCATCTTCCCCCTCGAGGGTCCCCCCTCCTGACAAAGAGGATGGGGAGTTCTCGGACCTTCGGTCAGAGGCTGAGGACGTAGGGGAGGAGCGGCAGGGGAAAGGCTTTTTGAGGCAGAGTAATTTAGCAAGCTCCACGTTAAGGTGGCAGTTGAGTTGGCAATTTCCTTACCGGTTCAACCAGTTGAACAACAGGAGACCCCTACAGAGAACAAGCGGGCCTTCCCTAGGGGATCCACTCCTTCCCCAGAGTTAGTTTCAGGAAAAGAAACTATGGACAATGTCCTCACCACAGAACCAGAAAAGAAGAAGACCCTTCCGCTGATTCCCACTAAAGGAACAAGCAAGAGCTCCTTTCGTCCCAGAACCTCCGCCCGGAACCCCAGAGGAAACTGGAAGAGGGATTTTCGCCCAGGTAAACCCAGGTGGCAGCAAAACCGAAGAGGGGGCAACTAGTTTCAGTCTAAGAGACCACAGCCCACAAACGAAAAGCAGCCCAAGTCCCCAGCATGACTGAAGGCGGCTTTCTCAAAGTTCGGAGGCGTACATCTGGGGGGGGAGACTAGAGCTTTTGGCAGACCAGTGGGCACACTCGTCCTTGGACCAGTGGGTGCTCAAGACAGTGGCCAAAGGTGTCACAATAGAATTCCTCTCCCCCCCTCCCTCCCCCCCCAAGGGATTGGTTCTTACCGTCACCACTCTCAAAGGATCCGATAAAAGCAGGCAAGACCCTGAAGGCGATTCAGCACTTACTGGATATGAGGGCCATAGAACCGGTACCCCCTTTGCAGAAATATTCTGGTGTGTACTTCACGGTCCCAAAGAACAATGGGGACGTGCGGGCCATCCTAGACCTCAGGTCACTCAACAAGAGGGTCAGATACCGGAAGTTCAGAATGGAATCGCTGAAATCCATCACAGCGGCCCTTCAACCCGGCGACTTTCTAACTTCTATCGACCTGCAGGAAGCCTACCTCCACATCCCTATCCAGCCGTCTCACCGGAGATACCTGAGGTTCGTAGTCGATGGTCAGCACTTCCAGTTTAGAGCGCTTCCCTTCGGACTCTCCTCATCACTGAGGGTCTTTACGAAGGTACTAGCAGCATTGGTGGCACATCTGAGGATACAGGGTATCCACATCTATGCGTACCTAGATGACATTCTCTTGAGATCTCCGTCGCAAGCACAGGGCCTAGCCGATCTACACCGGATGTCCAGGTGCCTGGAGGCCCATGGGTTCCTGATAAACAGGGAGAAAAGTTGTCTGGTCCCGTCCACATCCATTCTACACCTGGGAGTCCGGTTGAATACCATTCAAGACCGGGTCATCCACTCCAAAGAGAGAACAGACAAGATTCGGACACTGCTGGTGCATCTCAGGAGAGAAGAATCGGCGGATCTCATGTTCCTAGCGCAGGTTCTAGGCTCTATGGTCTCATGCCTGGAGACAGTGGCGTGGGCCAGATTACACCTGCGGCCCCTACAGACTTTCCTCTGCCCCTTTCAGGAGGAGATAGCAAACAGCACTCCTCTCCACATCAAATTGCCTGGCAAGTTGAAGCAAGTTGCTTGTCCTTAGGTTGCAGAGAAGAGCTTGCAAAGGTGACTAAATGCTCAGGCCAGAAGGCAAATAAAAAGAACTCCAGATTGGTTATTTAAAACAAAACAAAACAAAAACCTCTTGATTTCTAAGTNTCGGCCCAGGGCAGGTGGCGCGAGGACGAACGGATCTGGCACATCAACAGGTTGGAACTGAGAGCGGTTCGGCTGGCACTTCTCCACTTCACCGAGCACATCACAGGATCCCACCTCCTGATTCGGACGGACAGCACCACAGCCATGGCATTCATAAATCAGCAGGGAGGGTCGCGCTCAAGATCACTCCAGGAGGAAGTGATGTTACTGTTCGCTGGGCAGAGAATCGGTTAAAGTCAATAAGGGCGATCCACATTGCTGGGAAGATTCACACGACAGCGGACTGGCTGAGCCATCAAGTAACAGACCTGGGAGAGTGTTCCCTCTCCCCGAAGGCATTCAATCTCATCGGAGAAAGATTCGGCGAGCTGGTGATGGATCTGTTCACGTCATCGAGCAACGCCAAGTTCACCTCTTCCTGTCAAGACAAAAAGACCCGAAGACAGTGGGAATAGATGCCCTACCATTGACTTGACTGAAGGGACTACTCTACGCCTTTCCTCCCATCCCAATTCTGCTGCGGGTGCTGCAACAGATCTGTCGCCAGAGGACCCGGGTCATCCTAGTGGCACCATTCTGGCCGCACCGACCCTGGTTCTTGGAAATTTTGAACCTGATGACATCACAACCACTCTGACTCCCGACATGGCTGGATCTACTGTCACGAGGCCCGCTGTTACATCCAAATATAGGGAAACTGGCTCTCATGGCTTGGATGCTGAACGGAGACAACTAGCCTTGATGGGGTATTCTGGATCGCTTCTGGATACCTTATTGTCTTCTAGGAGGGAGTCGACAAATAAGATCTACGGTAGAACTTGGGACAAGTTCGCTCAATGGTGCTCTCAACGTAACCTTCGCCCGATGGAAGCAGATCACTTGGACGTCCTCCTGTTTTTACAGGAGGGTCTGGAGAAAGGCCTGAAAGCAAACACTATCAAACGGCAGCTCTCAACTGTATCCAGCATCATCGACTGCACAGGGCTACCTCCGATTTCTGTGCATGTGTTAGTCAGAAGGTTTATTAGAGCGGTGGAAGCCTTCTCCCCACCAGTAAGTCATAGATTTCCCACATGGAGGCTTAATCTTGTTCTGGACGCACTGACCAAACCTCCTTTCGCGCCATTGGACAAGGTTTCCCTTTTCCTCATGTCTATTAAGACTCTCTTTTTAGTTGCTGTCACCTCTGCTCGCAGGGTTTCGGAGTTGGGGGCGCTATCGATGGATCCGGAGCTATGTATCTTTCATCCAGATAAGCTGGTCCTATGCTCAGACCCGTCCTTCCGTCCAAAAGCAAATTCACGTTTTCATAGGGAGCAAGAGCTGGTACTACCTTCCTTTTGCCCCAGTCCTCAACACCAGAGAAAGAAGCTATGGCATAATCTAGACGTTAGACGGGCTGTCAAAATGTATCTAAATAGAACCTGTCCTCTTAGATCAGTCTGTTCCCTTTTTGTTAACTTTGGCATCAAAAATAGGGGCAAGAGAGCAAGCAAATCTTCCCTATCCTCCTGGCTTAAGGCATGCATCACGGAAGCCTAAAAGGCTCTGGGGGGTCTTGTAGCACATTCAGTGAGGAATGCAGCGACGAATTTTGCACTACTAGGTAGGGCTCTACTGGAGGAAATATGTAGGGCAGCCACGTGGGCGTCAGTACATACCTTTGCCCGCCAGTATAGACTCGTGACCTTGGCCTGAGCGGAGGGTTCTCCAAAGGGTTATCCTGAATTAACGCCTGGACTCCCCAGGAGGGTTCGGGGCGTTTGTTTACTGGTGTGAGTCCTCCCTCCCTGAGAGGTTCTGCTTGGGGACGTCCCATCTGTGAAGACCATCTGTCCTGGGAGGAGGGGAGAACAGGAAATTTCTTACCTGTGAATTTTCCTTCCTCCTCCTCCTCCTCAGGACAGATGGTCTTCATCCCACCCTCTGTTGGATTCCAGGCACCAGGGGATCTAGGGGGTGGTCTCACTCCCCCCACCCCTTTTTTTCCCGACTCTTCACTCACTGTGCACCCGCTGAGCTCGTGACTTTGTTCTCTGTCTCTTCTGGTGGGGGACTGGGTGTCTTTGGTTCTCTTTCATGTTATGTTTTAGAGTTAACAGTTTATGTTCGTTTCAGTGGGTTTACTTAGTTTCCTAGTGACTTTGGCAGTCTCATCCTGGGCTTCGAGGTAGGCTGTGGCCATCCCATGGATGAGGCTGTCAATCAAATTGATCCCGCCTGTCCAAAGGAAGGAGGGACACATCCCATCAGTGAAGACCATCTGTCCTGAGAGGAGGAAGAAGGAAAATTCACAGGTAAGAAATTTCCTGTTCTCCCATGTTTCTCCATGCATGAGAGGCACTCTCTGTAAACATCTGTAAAGCCACCTTCATTGTCCTCTTTCAAATCCCTCCTGAAAACTCTCCTTTGCTGTGATGCCTACAAAAAGCTTGGTAAGGCTTAGACTACTGTGGTGCAGGGACCACTGCCTATTGCTTTGAGTAATATTTTCTTAACATTGGGTCCCTATAGGAACCCACTAGAAGCACCCTCATTTAGGAGTCTGCCTCTTTCTGTCTTTGTTGTATCGTGTTGACTTAAAAATGGAATATTGCACTATATTAAGTCAAATGCCTTACCTAAGGCTGTTCCATCATGGTAGTTACATTTTATCTGCACAAAATGATGTAATCTCTTCAAAAACTAACAGGTCACCCCTGACTACAAAGGAGTCCCCTGAAAAGAGCCTTTGTCCTGTGCTAGGAACATTTTGCTTAGGACATGCCTTATTTCTTTGCAGGCAAGCTTGTATTCCTTGCTCGTCTGTGTATGTTAAAATAAAAGATGCAAAGTAAACTCTGTCAAACCAATTTTAACTAGCAGAATTAAAATCCTATCTCATTCTTCAGGTTTAAAATCTTTTCACCAATTTTACAACATATGCCTGAAGTCAGAGGTGATAACACTGCAGCCATGTGCATGTGAACAGTCAGCAGTGCTCATTTTCTTTTTCTCTGCCAAGCTCTAGCATTCAAAGAGAACTCTGGCAGATAAGTGTCAAGACTGTTGATGGTCATTGTTTTAGTGGTCAGAGACCTTTGCCAGGGAGAGTGAGTTATCTAGTAGTAAAGTATTTTGCAGCCTGGTCTCACAATAAAGGTTTGGGACGTTGTTCCAGAGCTGTAGAAATCCAAATTTGTTAGCGGGTGCTGTTGCACAAATCTCTTTCCATTATGAATAATTGTGGAGATTTTCTGTCTCTGAAGGTGTCTGTAAGACAATATCTTAATGAACAAACAGACAATTAGCTCTGTTAGGTCGTGCTGCTCCTGAGCAGTTTTGTGCAAACAATGCTCAACAGCAGCTACTTCAGTTACCATGCAGCATTCTCGTATAACATTGATCTCCAGCAGGGGAAGATAAAAATGCCAAGAAAATAGTTCTCCTGGAGTGGAATTAGCTGCCTGCTTGCCTCTGTTCATGAAGACACAACCTCATGACTTGTTCCATGCTGGGAGCCTGCCAGACCTTGGAGCTTCTCTGTGGCCCCACCCCCACCACTCAGCCACTTTATGAAGACCCCAGCAGATGGGCTGGCAGCCACGGTCTGCCCATACACCATCCCATCACCACCACCATAGAGTTGTAGTTACTCCTGCAGCCACTCTAGGCTGTGACTGTGGCTCTATAGTGGAAAATGCAGTCCGACCCATGCCCCCTCCCCCATCAGATGGGAGGCAGTCCCAGGACAGCGCATTGGCCCAGTTCAGGCTGGGTTACCCCACGTGGCATCTCTGCCATTCTAGAGATGACACCATGTGGAGCTGCCTCGGCCCAAAGTGGGGTGAACATCTGACAACTGCCCTTCACACGGGTGGGTAAATCTAGAGCAAATGGGGGCACATCTTGTCAACACCCTATGTCTCCGCAAGAGAAATTTCTGATCCTGCTTGCTGTGCTAGGAAGTATTTTCATTGCAGAGGATTATTTTTTGCCTGTGCTCACCAAACACGGTGGGTGAACTTGCACGTAACTCTGCTAACCTCAATGTCTGTGGGGCCCCGGAACCTGTATTCTCAGCCCCAGATGATCCTTTACAAACTTGTTGTCACACCTGTGAACAACAAGTGCAGCGTTTCCAGCAATTTCCTTTAGGCAGGCTATTCAACTCCTGGTTTAAAAGCAGACAGACAAGTCACAACCTTAAACCTCACTTACAAGCAG
>QEPC01003927.1:206302-219401 GCA_003113815.1 Sphenodon punctatus
CCCCCCCCCAAGGTGGGGAGGGATTGAAGAGAACAAAAGATTAAAAGCACAAACAAACAATGCACAGGAGATCAGAGCAGGGGATTTGCTTTTTCAAAACTTACCAGGTTTCTGAAGGGATGAGACCGTCTGATCACTCTGTAGTCTGACTCCAATCTCTCTCCCCTCCCTTCTAGTGAACCTTGAGGGAGGAGCAGGGAAGAGTCCGATCTTTCCCCTCCTCCTCCCACTCTGGTAGAGGAGGGGCCAGGGGGAGAAAAAGCAGCTATGAGATGGCCAGAGCATTTTGAAAAGTGCCTGGACACGCCCCCTAAGCCTTGCTGATTGGCTGGGTTTCTCCATAGGAACCCAGCCAAGGAGCACAAGGCATCTCCCCCACTCCCTCCCCAATCCCCCAGAAAGCAGTATGTTTCTGGGTCAATGCCCAGCACATGCTTTCTGAGGGCTTAGGAGACCTTCTCTAAGTCCCCGTCTCCCTTTATTCTCTAAGTCCCCGCCTCTGGCCAGTGAGTGGAAATCTAGAGGGAGTGGGGAGCAGTAAAGCACGAGGAGGATGATTGATTCCCCTCTGCCTCCTGCTTGCAGAGTTCTCTCTCTGCAGGGTTTGTTTACATACGACTCATCCTGCAGGTGGAGAGTTACAATGTAATCAAAGCCTGGGACAAGCGGGGAAATTGATCGTACTTACTGCTGGATCAGCTGAAGAGCAGCTTCTGGCTTGCTGGGGACTCCCCAGCAAGCATGGGGGGACTCCTGAGGGACTTGGGTTGGCGGGGGCACCTGCCCCAACGCCCTGGGGGAGGGACCACCCCTGAGTCTCACTCATGCTCAACAGCGATACAGGGATCATCGGGGCTGTTTATACAGCTGCTGGGGACTCACGGGCATCGGAGTTTAACAGAGGTACGTGTGAGTTCCCCCAGTGATTACCCTTGTTCCTGGCATAAAAAACCAAACCCCCTCCCATTTGAGCTGTTTGAGGAGTCCACTGTATGTTCTTTCTGTATCACATATTATTATTATTATTATTATTATTTATTTATTTATTTATTTATTTATTACATCACATTTTTATTTCTCCCTCTCTTCCCTTAAGGCTTTTAATTGGCACAGTTCTTGTTGGCCTTCTTCAAGAGTGCTGTCACTCTTGCCTTGACTAGAAACTTGTTTGAGCTGCTTCAGGAAACTAGGAGTAACAGAAGGCTTAGGCCCTCTAGTTTAATCCATTCAGATACTTGCTGCTATGGTCAGGATATGGAAGTAGTCCCCTCGGACTGGGATTGGTTTGGTCTTTGAGGCCTATCCTAAGCAAGATGATGATTATGTATTCCTTATGCATAGAGTGTTGTCCCTTTCCCCATCTCTGAAAATTCCTCTCAACATACATACACGTGTGTGATTTAGGAACAAAAGTTCCATTACCTTTTCTATAGGACTTTTGTTTCTAGGGTATGTAGGTGCTTCAAAAGATCCTTACCCACTGTGGGAGTTTTCTTTCTTTCTTGTCCATACATAAACCTCGACTCCAAAGCACTTCTCTGGATAAATGTTCTTTATAGCATGATCCCAAAGCTGTTATGCTCTCACTAGCCCCAATCATGCTGTTAGAGTGTAGTATATGCTACATTAATTGAAGTCTAGAAGCACCAGCCAGAACTAGCAGCAATGTTTGACAGACAGAACGGCAGAGGTGGGACTGTCTTGACTTGCAGAAACCCATTATGAACATCATAGCTATGAACTTGGGTATTTTTTGTCTCTGCTTTGCTGCATAAACCCTCCCACTAAACTAAGAAACATTAGAGATTTTGTCTTGACTAGGGAAAAAGGTGGAGTTTAAATAAGGTATAGCTAATATGCCAGCTAAACATGTTTGTGTTTTAGCTAACAGAAAGCCAGAAAGTAACCACCACCTCCCAGGAAATTCTAACCTCGCAAAAGCTGCTCTCTACCTCTTAGCATTTTGAAACTTCTGTTTGTGTCAGCACAACCCAAAGGAAGCACACAAGACATATCAACTTGGGTTAAGGCTTTGGCTGCAACTTTATTATTATGGAGGGTAGCCCTCTAATGGTCACCCTTTAGTTCAGGAAAAATACAGTTTTAGTTGGGCAAAATTGCCACAGAAGCATTTGAAAGTGTTTTCTACCCAGAAATGATAGCCAATTAGCATATCTAAAAGCAGACAACATGCAAGCATGGGAACACCTCAAATCTGCACTTTAAAATAGTGGCCATATGCTAATTTTCATTTGTCTAATTCCTTGTTAAACTGGGTTTTTTCCCACTGTGGTAACATCCCATTGGCCATATATGCACACACAAATATGGTGTTGCACAAATCTCTTTTCATTAGTGCAGCAGTTGGCTACCACAACCACTTGAAATCAGGCTACCTGTACTTACAGAATATTCTTTGTTTACCTAATGAGCATCCTAATGTCTGGGCCATGTTTCAGACGGGACTGCACATAGGGGAGGCAGAACTGGGTACCAATCTCATTACAGAGCAGGTACTGATGTGCTCTCTGAAAAAAAGGAGAGGTCTAAAACATGATAGTGGGTTAACAAAAATGCAGAGGGCATTATGGTTGCTGTCAATGTTGGTATGCTCTGAATATAATCTAGCTATGCAAGAGTACCCTGATATTTCATATTGTACAAGTGAACATAAGGAAATGAGTGAGGCAAAAATCCTAAGACAGCAGTGATACACAGAAGGTCCTGAACCACTTAAGGCCCATTTCGCCATTCCATTCCAACGCTTCATTACAAGATATCGTCAGTAGGGATGGGCGAACAGAACGCGGTTCGGATGTTCGGTCGTTGGGTTCGAAACCCAAGTTCGGGTTCGATGGTTCGGTTTGGCCGAACTTGGCTGAACATTCAAAAATAGCGCTATCGGAACCAAACCGAAACCGAATTTTTGGCCCTGAAAAGATGTTTTTCCCGCCCCCGAACTCATCCGAACTTGACCGAACTGTTCGGTTGTTTGAGAGTTCAGTTTGGATGTTCAGTTGGGACGTCCGAACAGACTGAGTTCAGTCCAAACATCCGAACCGCGTTCGCCCATCCCTAATCATCAAAGGAGTCACAGCACAGTTGGGTGTAAATGTTCATGGATTACATGATATTGGCGGTGAATTGGTCAGCCAGATGAAAGAACAGTCTATCTTCACTTATTCATGCAAAAGAACCGATAAGGCTGTAATGTTAGCTGCTGCTTCTGCATTGGCATTACATGGGGAAGACGATGTGAGCATAGACCCTGCAGTATTGTTCCAAAGATTGCTGGTGATAGCTAAGGCATATGACCTGAACCTTGAGGACATGCTACAGTAAGAACTATGTGCCTGTCCAACAGCTTTATTTGAGTCATGTAGCATGCTGCGCAGAGCGGATAAGCCACAGTTAGCACACACCAGTGCAGGGTATGTTCAGATGAAATGTGGAGCAGCAGAATTAGAACATCCCCAGACTACAGAGTAGTATGTGTTAGATGGAGGATCACTACTTCATCGCATTTCATGGCGTAAGAGCAACACTTATGAAGCCATTGCAAAATCGAATGCTAACTTCATGTTCAAACATTATGGGAAAGCCATTATTATCTTCAATGGTTGCCAACTCACCATTGACTAAAGATACAACTCATAGGTGCCACAAGAGCGTGCACATTAGTCCTGTTGTGAACTTCACTTCTGACATGGCTTTTGTAGGCCAAAAAGATTACTTCCTGGCAAATGACATGAATAAGCAACAGATGATTCTGCTCATAGCTCAGGAGCTAACGTGACATGGGTGCATTGTCCAACATATTCATGGAGATGCAGATGTCAATCGCTAAAGCTGCAGTTTCATCATCCAAAACATGTACATCTTCTCTCAATGGAGAGGATATGGACCTGCTAATTCTTTTGTATTACAGCTGCCAAAGTGATTTCAAGCTGTACTATCGCAGTGACATTAAACAAAAGATGTGTGTTTCTTCAGTGTTTGACATTTAAGTTCGATAGCTTTTGACAGCAACTTGGTGATGATACATGTAGCTATCTACTATTTCTGCACACCTTCACAGGCTCAGACACCACCCAATGAATTTTTGGCATTGGAAAATCTACAGCTTTCCAGAAATTGCTCAACAGGAAACTCCATGAGTTATCAGCCATATTCTGTTCCAGTAATAGGATACAGTCTGAAATTGAAAGTACAGGGCAGAAGGCAGTGTTTGTTACTGCATGATAGCAATGCAAATGATCACCTAGACCAACTTCGCTATCGAAAGCTTGAGAAGTGTGTTCAAAACCATTCGCCCTGCCTGAACGTTTGTCTCCAACATCATCAGCCACAAAATATCATAGCCTTCGCACATACTTCCAAATTCTTGAGTAGAAGTCAATACAACGCTCCATCAAAACTGAAGATTGGGGTTGGTATCTGAAAGATCAGATGTACTGACCAAAAATGTCTGATATGGCTCCAGCTCCTGAATCACTTCTGAAAATGATTAAGTGTAACTGCATAACGGGGTATTTAACATTGCGCTGTGGATGCAAACAAAATGGATTGCCTTGTTCAACTGCTTTGGATGTGACAATGGTCTGACAGTGGAGTATGAAGAGAGTGACTGTGATGAATAGGTTTTGCCTGGAAGAAGTTTTATTATTTAAATTTAGTAGTTTTATTATTATTTTATTATCTTCATTATATATAATAAATGCAATACCGTGTGTGTGTGTGTGTGTGTGTGTGTGTGTGTGTGTGTGTGTGTATATATATAATTTTTAAATTTTTACATTCCTGGGCTTGCAGTGCTTATTTCTTAGACCTTTAAAATTAATTACTGGCCAATGGGACGTTACCAAGGTGAAAAATAAATTTAACGAGAAATTAGACTTAAATGAAAATTAGCATACAAACACCATTTAAAATGCAAATTTGAGGGTGTTCCCATGCTTGGATTTTGTCTGATTCTGGGTATGCTAATTAGCTATCACTTTTGAGTAGATAACACTTTCAAATGCTTCTGTGGCAATTTTGCCCAGGTTCAGTGCTGTTTTTCATATCTTTCCTGTACTACCTGCGATTATAGCAGTGAGAAACTGTGCCCCTGAATGCCAGGCGGGGGGGCCAGGCTTGGCCCACCAGCACACACATCCCCGGGTGAGCTTGTAGCCCCCAGTATCACCCCTCTCCATCCCCAGGGAGGGGTTTGGTAACCCTGCCCAGCCATACGCAGCCTTGGGCTGGGTCCTGCCCCCAACATCCCTGCCTCCACTCCACCCCTCACCTCAGGCGATAGGGGCAGAGCAGGTCATGTCTCCCCCTGCTCTTGAGGAGCTGTGCCTGGACATAGTTCCTACACTAGTATATGCTATACAGTTGCAATAATATTGAAGGTAGAATAACACATTCTTTTTACAATTGAGACAGTCCCAGACCCCCTGGTACTGCTGTGGAGAAAGCAAAAAACAACATGCATGCTCAGTCCATTTAGAGCAAGTGGAAAATTTCTTTTTGGCCCCAAATATGGCGACTAACCATAAGACCCATGGCAGCCCTTGCATGCTGCAAATGAACCCGTTGCCTTATTTATGAGCTCAGCAATGGCTCCCACTACTATGAGTCATTGGAAGCCATTCCAAGCCTAGCGACAGCATACAGGGAGGGAGGGTGGGACCTCTGCATGGCCAAGGAAGGAAAAGAAGGGGGGTGGGCTTCCATGCACCTGACATAAGAGCCCAACGCTGGCCCACTCCCAGCCCCCAGGTGTATGAGCCAGCCTAGCTACCTGGCCGGGGCGTGAGAGGATCTTCCCGCCCCCTGCTTGCAGTAGAGTCCGGTTCCCACAAATGCCCCCCTCCCTCAACTTATGGCGGGAGGGGCTCATTTAAGACTGACTGATATTAGAATTTTGCTTTGAAGCCCATAGTCTGACACTTCAAATTACTTTTTGAAAAGATGATGTGACTTACGTTTATATTCTTGTAGGTTTACTTAATTTTACCTAAGCTCTGGGAGAGCTATTAGTATATGAGCTGGCTATTGTAGCTGTCACCCAAGAAAAGCTAAACTATGACTTAGTTTCCCTTAGAACAAGGATGGGGAACCTCCGGCCAAAAGGTTCGAATGCAGCCCACGACTAATTTTTATTTGGTCTCTGGATCCAGTTCCTACCCCCAAGCACTAAAACACTGAGCTCAGAGTAAGGATTCGGAGATGAGAACATGCACACAAAGATAGGGGACAGATCCATGGTACGCATTCATAATCTGGACCATCTTCCTGAGTTCACTCCTCAAGTACCTTCACCCCCTATGTGGCCATCAGAACTTGTACTAATTTTCAAAGTGGCCCCTGGGAAAAGGTTCCCCATCCTGCTTTAGAAAATAAGCAGTTGAAATTGGCTTGTGTTTTTCTTGTCTTTTTTTCCCTCCCCTCCCATTACAAGTGAATATTGCAAAGTGGTCTTTCCAAACTCTTCGCAGAGACTCATCTGGCCCATTTTTCATACATCTCTCTGAAAAATATCTGCCATAACTCTTTCTTGTAAGGGCTTGTATGATTAAATGTCTTCAGATACTCTTAATCATCACCATCTGTTTTAGCAGCAAACTGTATGTTGAAAGTTTTGCCTTCTTTAGGGTATATCAGTTTCTTCTGAACTATGCACACTCTTCCATTGGAAATCTCAATAAATAAATAAATAAATGGGGTGACTTATCCCTTTTGGGGCAAAAGTTATGGCTTGCTAATAATGCACTCCTAGCTGCATGAATAATTAACCTGAGCTGACATTCAAGACATTCTTTATTCATGGTTGCTTGTTGAAAATGCACATTCATTTGTAATGTACGTTTTGAAAATGTGTGTATCCTCTCTGCTTGTTTTCATTGCTACCGACGTTGGTCACGCATTTATATGTGTATAGTGCAGCTGAGATGTAATGTAAATGATTCCTTGCAGTCTTCTGGTGTGATTCCATGATCCTCTCTGAGTGTTAAAAGTTCCAGGTTCTGAAGGACTTTGACCCATCAAGATNCAGATGTACTGACCAAAAATGTCTGATATGGCTCCAGCTCCTGAATCACTTCTGAAAATGATTAAGTGTAACTGCATAACGGGGTATTTAACATTGCGCTGTGGATGCAAACAAAATGGATTGCCTTGTTCAACTGCTTTGGATGTGACAATGGTCTGACAGTGGAGTATGAAGAGAGTGACTGTGATGAATAGGTTTTGCCTGGAAGAAGTTTTATTATTTAAATTTAGTAGTTTTATTATTATTTTATTATCTTCATTATATATAATAAATGCAATACCGTGTGTGTGTGTGTGTGTGTGTGTGTGTGTGTGTGTGTGTGTGTATATATATAATTTTTAAATTTTTACATTCCTGGGCTTGCAGTGCTTATTTCTTAGACCTTTAAAATTAATTACTGGCCAATGGGACGTTACCAAGGTGAAAAATAAATTTAACGAGAAATTAGACTTAAATGAAAATTAGCATACAAACACCATTTAAAATGCAAATTTGAGGGTGTTCCCATGCTTGGATTTTGTCTGATTCTGGGTATGCTAATTAGCTATCACTTTTGAGTAGATAACACTTTCAAATGCTTCTGTGGCAATTTTGCCCAGGTTCAGTGCTGTTTTTCATATCTTTCCTGTACTACCTGCGGTTATAGCAGTGAGAAACTGTGCCCCTGAATGCCAGGCGGGGGGGCCAGGCTTGGCCCACCAGCACACACATCCCCGGGTGAGCTTGTAGCCCCCAGTATCACCCCTCTCCATCCCCAGGGAGGGGTTTGGTAACCCTGCCCAGCCATACGCAGCCTTGGGCTGGGTCCTGCCCCCAACATCCCTGCCTCCACTCCACCCCTCACCTCAGGCGATAGGGGCAGAGCAGGTCATGTCTCCCCCTGCTCTTGAGGAGCTATGCCTGGACATAGTTCCTACACTAGTATATGCTATACAGTTGCAATAATATTGAAGGTAGAATAACACATTCTTTTTACAATTGAGACAGTCCCAGACCCCCTGGTACTGCTGTGGAGAAAGCAAAAAACAACATGCATGCTCAGTCCATTTAGAGCAAGTGGAAAATTTCTTTTTGGCCCCAAATATGGCGACTAACCATAAGACCCATGGCAGCCCTTGCATGCTGCAAATGAACCCGTTGCCTTATTTATGAGCTCAGCAATGGCTCCCACTACTATGAGTCATTGGAAGCCATTCCAAGCCTAGCGACAGCATACAGGGAGGGAGGGTGGGACCTCTGCATGGCCAAGGAAGGAAAAGAAGGGGGGTGGGCTTCCATGCACCTGCCATAAGAGCCCAACGCTGGCCCACTCCCAGCCCCCAGGTGTATGAGCCAGCCTAGCTACCTGGCCGGGGCGTGAGAGGATCTTCCCGCCCCCTGCTTGCAGTAGAGTCCGGTTCCCACAAATGCCCCCCTCCCTCAACTTATGGCGGGAGGGGCTCATTTAAGACTGACTGATATTAGAATTTTGCTTTGAAGCCCATAGTCTGACACTTCAAATTACTTTTTGAAAAGATGATGTGACTTACGTTTATATTCTTGTAGGTTTGCTTGATTTTACCTAAGCTCTGGGAGAGCTATTAGTATATGAGCTGGCTATTGTAGCTGTCACCCAAGAAAAGCTAAACTATGACTTAGTTTCCCTTAGAACAAGGATGGGGAACCTCCGGCCAAAAGGTTCGAATGCAGCCCACGACTAATTTTTATTTGGTCACTGGATCCAGTTCCTACCCCCAAGCACTAAAACACTGAGCTCAGAGTAAGGATTCGGAGATGAGAACATGCACACAAAGATAGGGGACAGATCCATGGTACGCATTCATAATCTGGACCATCTTCCTGAGTTCACTCCTCAAGTACCTTCACCCCCTGTGTGGCCATCAGAACTTGTACTAATTTTCAAAGTGGCCCCTGGGAAAAGGTTCCCCATCCTGCTTTAGAAAATAAGCAGTTGAAATTGGCTTGTGTTTTTCTTGTCTTTTTTTCCCTCCCCTCCCATTACAAGTGAATATTGCAAAGTGGTCTTTCCAAACTCTTCGCAGAGACTCATCTGGCCCATTTTTCATACATCTCTCTGAAAAATATCTGCCATAACTCTTTCTTGTAAGGGCTTGTATGATTAAATGTCTTAAGATACTCTTAATCATCACCATCTGTTTTAGCAGCAAACTGTATGTTGAAAGTTTTGCCTTCTTTAGGGTATATCAGTTTCTTCTGAACTATGCACACTCTTCCATTGGAAATCTCAATAAATAAATAAATAAATGGGGTGACTTATCCCTTTTGGGGCAAAAGTTATGGCTTGCTAATAATGCACTCCTAGCTGCATGAATAATTAACCTGAACTGACATTCAAGACATTCTTTATTCATGGTTGCTTGTTGAAAATGCACATTCATTTGTAATGTACGTTTTGAAAATGTGTGTATCCTCTCTGCTTGTTTTCATTGCTACCGACGTTGGTCACTCATTTATATGTGTATAGTGCAGCTGAGATGTAATGTAAATGATTCCTTGCAGTCTTCTGGTGTGATTCCATGATCCTCTCTGAGTGATAAAAGTTCCAGGTTCTGAAGGACTTTGACCCATCAAGATCATGTTGTGGCTTCTGGCTTTGAAAGGATAGCATCAGGATGTCCATGAGGCACCAAAAGTCTTTTTAGTAACCAATATTAAAGGCTGCTCCTGCTGCTTTCTATTGTCAGTGCAGTGACCTACTGAACATCCTATCTTTGTAGCAGCTAACCTTTAATGTTTTTTTCCACCTCTGACATTCTTTGGTAAAACGCTGTAGCTGATTTCTCTACTAGGAGTTTTGGGTGCCTCGTCACCCCAGGGCTCTGTTAGCAAATGATTATTCTCCCTCTTCCAGGAGGTGTCACTTTTTAAATGTTTTATTTATGTGAATTTATGCTTTTCAGTAAAAAGATATGAATGTTTCTCTTTTCTCTTCCTAATCATGCTCATTTTTGCAGTGCACGCTGTTGAGAGTAAGTGTTGTTGACTTTTTTCCTTTTTTGATAGTTTGTTATAGAATTAACCTAACCTGTTTCCTGCTGTAGCTTCTGATTATGTTGCTAGCAAAGGGTTTGTCAGTGTTCAGAAGGGCATGTTAGATTGTCAGCCTGAATTACATTCTCAGCCGGGGAATAGCAAATGGGTTTCATTGGGGCATAACTGCTTATTTTGTGTTTTGTTTGTAGGGAGGGAACATCTAAACTTTTTTCCCCTTCTATTGAATGATGATGTCTGGAGGACTGATAAAGAAGCTGTTATGGGAAACTTAAGTAGCTCAATCTTAGCTAATCAATAAGGAGGTTAAAACACAGATTCTCAGCCTGGTGCTCGGAAGCACCAGCGTGCTCGAAGAATATGTGAAAGTGCTCCCCAAGCCAGTTGTCAGAGCTGCTCGGGAGCACTTTCAGACATGTAAGGCATCAAATTGAATTAAACTGAAATTGCAGAGGGGAGACTTAATCTGTGCAGATTTATGCAAATCATTCATGCAAACTATACAGTGCTCCCAAGTAGTCACATAGGTCACTCCAGTGCTTGTGACTGAAAAAAGGTCAAGAACCTCTGGGTTAAAGTGTTCCTTGAGTTATGTTGTGTGTATACCTTTATGAGGAGAACATATATGGTACTAAGAGGCACTCTGGTTCTGGTCTTCCTTTCCTCTACACTGTCTGGAAGTTAAAACTGGACAAATTAAAATTTAAAGCATTTTTTATAGCAAGGATGAGTCAATGGAACAGACTAGCCAAGGAAGGTGGTGGACTCTGATCATTTGCATTCCTTAGAGCAAGACTAAACACCCTTCTAAAAGATATGCTTTTCCTGAATGCAGCTTAATGGGCTTCATCTAGTATAGCTGGAGGAAATTCACTTGGCCTATGTCACAGGAAGTTGGACTAGATGAGCTCAGTGTACACTTAATCTTAATCTTTAACTCTCTAAATTCAGAATATTACAGAATATTCTTCTTGATTGGGACATAGTATATTGGGATGGCTATTCTGGTTGGGGTATCTCCCTAGAACATTTCCTGAACCCGCTCCAAATTTTCAACATCCTTCTTATGTGGATGCTGTATTCCAGTAGCAGTCTAGTTCTACATTCCTATCCCCAATATGCTATGCTCCTAGATATAGGTCTTGGTATTTAGCTGTATTAAAATACATTCAAAGTCTAGCTAGGCCAATTTCATTAGAATAATTTGCTAATTTTCATTAGCACCCTTCACTCCATTTACCACTCCATCAATCTTTGTATTATCTGCAAAGTTTATCAGCAGAATATAAATCTCACTGAGATTTCTCTTACCTCGCTTCATGCATGTACATATAGTAGTGAGGATTTTTCTTATTCAGCCTTTTGGGTTTCTCCACAATGCAAATAGTAAACTCACATGAGCAATCCAATTGGCATCAACACTTATGGCAATTAGATTAGGTAAGGGTACAAGAATGAAAATATAAGAAGATGCTACAGACTTTTCCATGATTATTCGTAGAAAGTTGTATAGTTTGACAGTGGAATCAAATAATTAGACTGTGTTGGTAATTATTTAGACTGTAAGCTCTGAGGCATGTTCTGCCTAGCACAATAAGGCCTTCATCTTTCTTTGGAGCCTCTAGGTATCATTGTAATAGCAATAATAAATGCAATTGTTACAATCTTGGCTCCACATGCAACCTCAGCATTGGTATTTCCTGACAACGGAGTGCATGTTTGTGCAGCTGTAATATTGCACGAATGTACTTTCTATTGAGGTTTCCTAACCAGGCATTCTGGACTCTGGGGAGCGATCTCCAGCATATCCACTAGGAGGCAGCATCATCTCATTTTTTGAACTGGGCATGCTCAAGGGGATAAGCTCCCTCAGACTCCGCTTGGATTTCTGCCTCGTCCCCAGAGGAAGTGGCATCGGAGCGCTCTGCACTCAGCAGTAGGAATTTGTATCTATCTGAACTCTTTATTTTTTCCCAGCTTGCTAATTTTAGTCTCCCATTTTTCACGGCTGTTGGTGGTCGCTTAGGGAACTTGTGAGAAGTTTTTTCCTCTGTTTTAATTTCTCCTCACTGACCCAGGCCACCATTTTGGGTTTCTCTGGCACTGGTCCCTGGCTTCATGCGACCTTAAGGTTCAATTTGGCTACTCGTTTGCTGCAGTACAGCCTCTCTGCAGGCTTTACTTTGCCGCTTGTTGTTGTTCTGTCCAGCATTCTCCTCTTACCTCCTTCTCCTCCGCTGCGTAGCTCTGCTGCTGGCCGATAGGAGGCAGATGATCAGGTTTTTCTTTTGCGCATGCGCTAGGAGCTACCCGGTTCTCCAGTCTCTTCATCTGCCTCCTGGCTGGTAGGACACTTCCAGCGCAGCTCCCTCCGAATCCTGAAGGAAGAACAACAAACAGTTAGTAGTTTTGGGGGGAAGGAAAGTTCCAACTAACCCCTCTCGGGTTATTGACGCGGCAGCGGTGTTTATCCTCCCGCTTCCCACTCTGAACCTTCCCTTTTTTACCTACTAGCTCCGGGGCGGGGCGGCCGCACCTGCGAGCTTAAGCCGGGCTGTAACTTGATCCCACGGGGCTTGTTTCCCCCAACAAACAAAACAAGCAAAAAAACAAACAAAAAACAGCAGGGACTCGGGGACAGCGCCGCTGGGCCTCTGAGCTTCCCCCAGCTACGAGAATTATTCCCGTGCTACAGGGCGGAGGCATCCCGTCTGCTCTCTGTCCCTTGCACTCATTCTCAGGGCAGTCAAAAAGCACTCTGAGCCTTATAGGGCGGAGACAGCCCTGCTGGGCTCCGTCCCTACTCCTCTCAGCCCTCTTAGATCAGGGACAGCCACGCTGCCCCCCTGATAAAGGCGCCCTAACCCCAGTCAAGGGCTAACCATGAGTCAGGCTCAGCCCCCATCGGGGACCTCCCTCCCTCCTGATGCCCCAGCTCAGGAACAGGACACCCAGGCACGCCTCGCCTTCCTGGAAAAATCCATGGGAGAGGTCCTGACTGCCTTAGGCAAACTAACGAAACCTAAGAGAAAGAGGTTACCTTCC
>QEPC01003927.1:223541-234898 GCA_003113815.1 Sphenodon punctatus
CGGTACTGGATTCTTCCAGTGCTGTCGGCTCCCACCCGTAAGAGAGGGGTCTGCTTGGATATATCCCAGCGGAGGAGGAGAAGGAGGTAAGAGGAGAAAGGAGAATTGGTTACCTACCTTTGGTGAATTCCTTTCTCTCTTACTCTCCTTCTCCTCCTCCGACCCTCCCTGCCAGACAGCATACAGTTCTTCCTGTACCAGCCTGCTACTTGTTATTCCTCTGGTTCGCTCGGCTTGATTACTGACTGGAGAACCAGGTAGCTCCTAGCGCATGCGCAAAAGAAAAACCTGATCATCTGCCTCCTATCGGCCAGCAACAGAGCCACCCAGCGGAGAAGGAGAAGGAGAGTAAGAGAGAAAGGAATTCACCGAAGGTAGGTAACCAATTCTCCTTTCCCCTCTTGTCCATTTCTGTAGGTGCGGACAAAGGGAAGGACGGGCGTAGGGGAGTCCCAGTCGGTGCTCCCTTCCCCTTGCTAAAAGCCCACCTGAAACTGCCTGCTCTGTTTTTTTTCTGCGCCCCTTCAGCGGAGAACTGTGGCTTTGCAATGGCCCCTAAGCAGCAATGGCCCCAAGAGGCCCCTGAGGAGACTGAAAGGGCCTCGGATACAGGGGATATTGCTGTGGCAGGTTCGCATACAGAGGAAGTGTTGGGGGCCCCCACTTTATCTCTTCTGGAAATGCTTCAAATGGAGGCTTTTAATAAAAGCATAGCCTCTCTGGACAGAATAGAATCCAGGCAAGCTGAGAGGCCTTGGGAACCCCCCATGGCTTCCTCAAGTGGCTGTTCCAAATTGAAAGACAAACCTCGTTCAGCTGGCAAGGGCAAGCAGTCTCTCCTAAAATGGTCAGGAAGGACCCAGCTCCAAAGTTGGATCTTATGGCACTGGTTGACTCCTCCCCAGAGAGGGAAGATCTATTTATGATATTGAAATCCCCTTTCTGAGGAGGGAGAGATTGCTGATTCTGGGGCAAAAGCTGAGAGGGTTCCCTCTCCCAAAGCCTAGCCCTCCCTCCCTAGCAGAGGTGGGTCATTCTGATAGTGCTCAGGAGGGCAGTATTATCTATGATGATATGGAGAATCTTTATTACGATTCAAATGGGGAGCCCTTTGATCAGGATTTTCCATCTACAGAGCCTGCAAAAGACCCAGGAAGGGAGTTTCCCTCTTCCTTAGGGAAAAGCGGTTTAAGAGGTCCTATAGGTCCCTTGGGCTCAAAGAAAAACTAAATAAGAAAAAGGAATCTGAATTCTCTGACAAGGAGTCAGACCATGAATACATACCCAAAGCTTCTGACAGGGGTAAGGGTCTTATTCTTGACATGGCTTTTGAAAGACTCATCAAAGCTGTGTGGAAACAGCCGGGTAAGGCCCATAGGCTGTCCAAATTCCTCAGTTCTCTAAACATAAGACTTCCCTCGCATCCCAAAGATAGATTCTGCAGCAGCCTCTTTAGCTAGGCACTCTTTTTCCTGCTGAGGGTGATTTACTTCCCAAAGATGCTACCATGGGCATAGGTTCAGGTTTAAGGAGGTCATCCTTTTCGCCATCCTTAGAATGTCTACTGCTTCCTCTTACTGCATGCGTGCAGTGATGAAGTGGTTCAAATTGGGTAAGGCCCAGGATTTAACAGAGGGTGCTTTCAAGAAATTATCTAAGAATATCATGATGGCCATTTCCTTTTTGACTGCCTTATTATGGGCCACTAGAGGCATGACTTCCAAAGGCACGGTGGAGAGTTTCACCCGGAGAGCAGCACTCCAGAGTAAAAACCACCACCAAAAAAACAAAAACCACTGGCTGAGATGGCTCCTAAGAGGGCTTGAATGGAGCAAGAAGTCTCTGAAGAGACAGTACAAGGTTCCGCAGAGGACCAAGTCGGGGGGATGTTAATAGACTTGAGGGTCTATCCCCTTTAGAGTTCTGCAAATGGAGGCTTTCTCTGAAAGCATTGCCTCCTTGGAGAGGATTGAGAGCAGCAGACTGATCAGCCACAGGCTCCAAACAGGCTCCCTCTAGATATGTAGGATGGCATAGCATAAGAATTGTGCACTTTGTGATACAAGCATCAGATTTTGTACAAAGGGGCTTTAGACCATAACAAAGAGATACAGATATAGGGACATGTGAACAGAGCCAATTGGTTGGGGGGAGTAAAAAACATTTACTTCCGTAATGAAATGGCATAAATGTTTTTCAGCTAATGACTTTAAAATGTGCATAATGTAGTCTGGGTAGCGTAAATATACAGTGAAAGCAAAAATAATGTATATGTTTAACATTTTTAATAAGTTTTGAGTTACACACTATATAAGAGTAATTGAAAAATAAAGGAAAACCAGTGACGTAAATGTAGAAAGAATTATAATGCAAAGTACACATAGCAGTTAATTTCATGTGCACTCTACATCACAAAAACATATTGCAGTGCATGGTAGCCCAGCCACAGCACAGCTGCATCCCTTCTTATTGTCACATTTTGGTTTGCAGCTATAGTTAATAAGCTTTGCACATCCCTTTGAAGCAGCCAGTAGTGTAGTCCAAGTGGGTTGCCATGCAGACCCTGCTTCACCCTCCCATTCCCATTCTCTGGAATCGGAAACTGGCGGACTAAGTATTAAGCGTGTTCCCCACACATGACCTGCTTGCTGTTCACATGTTGTAGTGGGGCATCTGCAGCTGCTCGAATTCTCTCCGTTGTTCTCCCCTGCTTTACAAACAGGCCTTTCTTCGCGTTATTGACTGATTCTTCACCACAAGTGCGGTCATACAACACAATCACAAACTTTTCAATTTCTTTAAATTGTTCTGATGTGATGTCTTGTACCAGTGATGACAACTGAATGAACACTTTGGTTGCCGCTGGACAGGCTGACCATGCATCCCAGGCTTTCGCTTTACCATGCCACATGAAAAATGACACGCAATCACAACATGTAAAGCTGTGGAAGAATGGTAATGCCAGAGCTCTACTACCAAGTCATTCCGTAATTTGGTGAATTGGGATGTACCAAAATTTCTTTCCTGTACCAAATGCTATCCATATTTGTTCCGCTCTGATTCTTATGAAGAAAGTGATTGCCAGAACTACAACATCTGTATCAACAGTGCACAGAAGTATTCTGTGGTGCCCATGCTGCACTGCTTCAGTTGTACGAAGAATCAAATGAGTATCTGCTGCTTCATGAAAGCATGATTCTAAAGAACCATGGTCCTTGTCACTTGCTGTTCGAATGTTGAAGCCATCCGTTGCAGTGACCTCTTTTGTCGCGCTTATCCGTAATCACTCAACAATTCTGTTAGCCAGCATAGTGAAAAGCTGTTGCTTATTTTTGTTTACTTTAAGAAAAGAATTCCAATTCTTGGGAAGCGGTGTTGAAGGAAGAACTTGACGGCGAGTACCACTACCTCTCTGTGCTCTTGTCCGTGCTTTCAGGCTGTTAGGAACGTATGTGTCAAATATTTTATTAAAACGCTGAGCATTCCAAAGGTATGTGTGAACTCGACCTGCAAATTCAATGTCACAATATTGCTGAAAGTTAGAAGAGGTTTTAGGAGGTAACGTATGCACTATTGCTGCAGCATTGATCACTACTGCAGAAGTCACTGGAGCATCTTGCATAGGTTCCCCATGTGTTTCTAGATGGGAAGTAAGTCTGACTTTTTGCCACTTCGCAAGTTACCCACCTCTGAAAGTGCAGGCGGAAAAGTTTATTTATTTATTTTATTTAAAATTTATATCCCACCCCTCCTGCCCACGGGGCAGCGAACAACATTCAATAATGAATTTTAAAAAACAATTTAAACAATTTAAAATACAATACAATGTGGGGAAACCCCCACCCCTACCCCTCGCCAAAAGCCTGACGGAACACAGGTCTTACATACACGTCGAAACAGCAGGCAAGTGGGAGCCAACTGAGCCTCCTCTGGGAGCGAATTCCACAGCACAGGGGCGGCCACCAAAAAAGATCTAACATCGGTGGCCACCTGCCTTGCCCGGGGAACCTCTGAAAAGGCTCCCACGGATGATCTCAAGGGTCGCACGGACACATGGGGAGTGAGGCGGTCCCACAGATAAGCAGGGCCCAGGCCGTGAAGAGCTTTAAAGGTTAAAACCAGCACCTTGAACCTGGCCCGGTGCTTTATAGGCAGCCAGTGCAGTGCCCGGAGCACTGGTGTCATGTGCTCCCTGCGACCTGCCCCCGTAAGGAGACGGGCCACGGCATTCTGCACCAGCTGCAGCTTCTGGACCAGCTTCTCGGGCAGCCCCACGTAGAGCGCGTTGCAGTAATCCAGGCTTGAGGTGATGAAGGCATGGATGACTGTAGCGAGGTCGGAGTCTGAGAGATANGGCCACAACCTGAGATTCTAGGCTGAGCCGTGAATCGAGGAGCACACCCAGACTCCGCACTTGAGAGACCATGGGAGGGCGAACCCCCCCCCCAACAAAAGGAGATTCAACCACCCCCAGGTCCCCCATCCCCAAGCCCTCTCCCACCATCACCACCTCCATCTTGTCAGGATTCAATTGCAGATGACTCGACCTCATCCAAGCCCCCACAGCTGACAGGCACTGGAAAATTAAGGAGACTGCATGGCCTGGGTTGATGAAAAAGGAGAGGTAGAGCTGAGTGTCATCAGCATACTGATCCAGGTTACCTTCTATGGTTTATAGCTCGGATGGTTGGGACAATGGGTAGCTCCGCCGCACCACCACTAGAAGGCGTTCACAAGCTTCCAAAGCGCCTACGTGGGGCTTCGTGCCGAAATTCCCCAGTTTTCTTTCTTCCTCGCTCACGGCAGGAGGCTTTTTTCGCTCCGGGGGTGTGGGTGGGAAATAGTTACAGGGAAGAAGGATGAGTGACACTGCCTACCAGGGCTTGCGTTACCTTCCTGGGCGCAGCCCGGCTTTCCCTTTTTCCTTCTGCTGGGCCGACTGTGAACAGACCTGCGCAGGCTTCTGGAGGGGCCCTCAGCAATGTGCGGAGACGACGAAGACCCAGCGGGGCGCAACCAGTGCCGCCTCAGCAGCGGAAACCAGATGCCTCGGTGGCCAGGCAGGAGGATGCAGCCATGACCTGAGATGACTCCTCTCCCGCTTCTTCCTCCGTGGATGAGGTACAGGCATGAGGGCCCCCTTCTGCCGCAGACTTGCAGCAGCAACAGCTTGAGACCATGCAGCAAATGCTGCAGACCCTGACTGAGCTGCAGAGCAAGGCAGCCAGGTCTGAAGGGAAAAGGAAGAGGAGAAAGTCTCACTCCTCTCACGGCAGCTCCCCACACCATGGGTTTAAGGGGAAGTCCAAATGGGCCAGCAAGTACAAACACCGGATTCCCCAAACCTCCCACAGATCCCCCTCGATCTACACCTTATTCGGCTCCTCCTTGGATGAGGAAGGGGAGGGTGGACACAAGGCCCAGTCCTCTGGGGAGGACACTCAGAGCTCTGTCTCTACCTCCCCGTGCCCAGCCAAGCGCAGAAGAAAGTCCAGCACAAAAAGGGCAAGTCACAGACCCTCTGACTCAGAGATGGAGCTGGACCTGCAACGCTCGGGTGAGGACAGGGAGCCCCTTACAGCTGAAGAGGGCTTTCCCCACTCAAGTAGGAACATGAATAGGGAGCTCCCCTTTTCACAAGCCCACAAAATACTGAGCAGAGCAGAAAAAGTACCCTGCATCAAACCAAAGCAGCACAAGAAAAGGGAGTCAGACTCTTCCTTGGAATCTTCTGGGTCTGACAGGGAATATTTACCTAGGCTGAGTCTATCTTCCAGGGTGTCAAAGCTCGATCACAAATTCGAGAAACTCATTAGGGAGCAATGGAGGCAGCCTACCAAGCCAGTTAAGTTGTCCAGGCACCAGATAGGGCTATGCGACTTCCATAAGACCTGTTCCTCTATCTTTGGGGTTCTTAGAGTCGATGCGGCAGCCGCTTCTCTAGCAAGACAATCGGTTTTCCTCTTGGGACCCTACAGACAAGGGGGTAGAAACTGGCCTACGGAGAAGCTTCGAGTCCCTTTCTAATCATCTGAGGATGGCAGTTACTGCCTCTTATGCTTCAAGAGCTATTATGAAGTGGTTTCATATTAGTAAAAATAAGGAAATCACTGAGACGGAAGTGGATAAGCTGGTGGAGAATATAACCATGGCAATCCTTCCTCGTCAATTCCTCTTTGGGATTCTGTGGTTTGGACTGCCAGAGGCATGGCGGCTAACGTGGCGGCTAGGAGGCGGCCTCTGGCTCTGCGCCTGGAGGGCCGACATGCATGCCAGAAACCTCCTGGTGAACAGCCAGTACAAAGGGGGAAAACTCTTTGGTTCTGCGCTTGACAAAGCGTTTCAACAGGCATCTAGTAAGGAGAAAAAGATCTCTCTCAGCCAGGTCCAATCAGACAAGTCCTTATATAGTTCCTCCCAACCCTGGAACTTCTCAACCCGAGTTAGAGGGGCTAGAGGGAGAGGTTTTCAGTCAAGGCCCCACCAACAGCCCTCTCGGGTCAGAAGGGGCCCATCACCATTCAAAAAGCGCGGCTCCTGACGCCTCATCCCCTGTGGCTCCCGAATCCACCGCTCTGGGGAGAAGGCTGCAACTGTTTTCAGCCAGTTGGCAGAAAGCCACGTCTGACAGATGGGTAAGAGAGACAGTGACAAGGGGCTACTCCATAGAATTCACTCATCGCTCCAGGGAATTCTTCCAGCTTTCTCCCCAGTCCATGAATAAAAAAAAAAACATTTGGCGATGCTGGCAGAGATCCAGAAGCTTCTGGTTCTGCGAGCTATAGAGCCCATCCCTCTATCAGAAAGGTCTACGGGACTTTATTCAATCTTCTTCTTGGTGCAAAAGACGACAGGAGGCCAGAGAGGGATCTTGGACTTAAAGAAACTGAACAGGTCTCTGAAGTACCAGCGATTCAAGATGGAAACAGTTTCTTCCATCTGCATGTCCATCGGCCCCAACCACTGGTTAGCCTCCCTAGATCTAAAGGATGCTTACCTGCACGTGCTCATCCTCCCAGCTCACAGGAGGTGGCTACGTTTCTGCTATCAGGGCTGCCACTGGCAGTACAGGGTTCTGCCATTCGGTCTGTCCACCTCGCCCCGCACCTTCACCAATGTGTTAATTCCCCTGGTGACCAACCTGATAGTACAGCAGATTGCGGTGTTCCCTTACCTGGACGATCTGTTGGTACGGGCCCACTCAGAAGCGGAGGCCACGGTGCATGTTAGACCACCCTCTCGTATCTGCAGTATCATGGCTTCGTGATCAGTCAGGAGAAAAGTCAACTGACCCCATCACACAGAATTCATCTCTGGGGATAATCACTGACACAGTGAGGTACAGAGTGTTCATCCCAGAGGAGAGGCAACGCAAGATCCGCCGGTCCTGCCGGAAAGCCAGGCAGTCGCACTCAGTCCACTTGGGTCGCCTAGCCTTGCTGCTAGGCCTGATGGTCTCATCCTTCCCTCACCTGCAGTGGGCAAGGTGTCACACCAGACCGTTGCAGTTGTTCCTCCGTCTGTGGCTACATCTCATCATGTCTAGAACAACAAGACTTCTAAGCCTAGATAAGTACACGGCAGCCTCCCTATGCTGGTGAGAAACTCCCGACCGCTTCTCAGAGGGAAGCCCTCTGCAGGATCCACCCAGGCGAACCCTGACCACAAACCAAATCAGCAGATGACTGATCTTGTGCTTCCCTTGTATCCAACACTATAGGGTCTTTGTTTTCCTCTAGAAATGGATTCCCTAATTCCTCAAATGTTTCCATTAAGCTGCAGACTTCTTTAAAGACGTTACTTTGGAAGGCAGCTGTCTGCTCATGGTGGAGTGTACCTGACTTATGGTCTCTAAGAAACTCGCTTCAAATTCTTGCACAATCCTAGTAACTTCTGGTCCTGCAACCATCCACCATCGTAAGGCAGCGGCTGATGTTCTAAGTCCGACAGCACTACCATCTTCCTTTGCTAATTTGTTTTCCTATTCATGTGGGTGATCTATTGCAATGACTGGAATTTTTTGCTCGTCTGCTTGACGGTAAAGTTACCACGACAGAATTCTTCAGCAGTGGGCAGGATGTGACGTACCTAGGACCTTCGTATCCTTGATATGTACTGGTAATCATCTACTGTAATGAGTGTGGTCCATTACCGTGAGGAATTGTGTGATTGCTTCTAAAACTTCAAATGTAGAGATAGAAGTTTGAACTCAGAATGGCCTTTACAAAGCTGTTCATTAGCAACTCTAGTTTTAGTACAATGTTCCAGAATTGAAATTGAGGGGTTTCTATTTCTTTCTGTCGACACCAACTGGGAAAGTCCGGGATAATGTCTCCTGGAATCCCATTCGTAATGAATGCGTCATAGGCTTTACGCTACAATACATAAAGAGTGGCTGCAGTAATTTGATGTACATGACGTGTACGAGCAGCATGACTAGCTTTTAGGAATGAATCTGCTATTCCTAGCATTTAAACTTTTGGTGTTATAATAGCTGCCGTCCGTCCACTGTCCTTCCACCAGTCATCAATTGTTTTGAGCACAGCCATTTCTATGCGCAGTCCGCCAAGCATGACCACAAATTTATCCTCACCGAAGATGTCTGGATGGAGCCACAGAGTAAGCTTTGCTAGAGCAAGTAAGGGTTGGTCGCATTCAATAACTGGAGTCTGTTCAGGATTGAGGTTTTCTGTGGTTTTCTTTATTATTGTCATTGCATGCTTGATCATTGCCATCAAGGTCACACTGTCTGGAAGAAGCAGAAGCAGAGCAGATACACATTTAAAAATGGATGATTCCGGTTCATTTGATGCATGAAATGCTGATCATGTTGTGTAGTCTCTGCTGGTTGGTTGAGGTTGTTGACTAGCTGTTTGAGATTGTTGACTAGCACAATGTATTGTTTCCAGCCACTTATATTCACACTCCATAGCGTCTTTTAATGATTGTCCAGTTGCCTCTGCTGCTTCATCAATTAATTTAGGTGCTTTGATCCCATTTGGAACGTTTGGTACATGGTGAACAAGGGTGTAGTAGTCTGGCAGTGTCAGTACTGACTTGGTTGTTAAGGTGGCAATTCTTGCTTGGTTTTCTTCTCCTTCACGTTCTGTGGATGGGAACTGAAAAATGGAAATGCCTGTCCCATGAAATGATTCTCTTGCTGTTGTAGACGTAGAATTGTAGTCTATGTTATCAACAGCACACAGTGAATAGATTCTTCTGAAGATCAGGCGGGCAGACAATTCCATCCTGGCTGTACTGCAACAGTATCTAGTTCGCTAGTTCTGAGGAAATCCAAAGAACTCAATTGTATGAGATGCAAATGTCCAACAAATGTAGTTTGTCAATGACGTCATGGTTATGTGTTTGCGCAATCAACAGGGGTCCTGTATAAATGGATGCAGGAATCTCTTGTGACCATTTGTGTCTCACCACTGCCGACTCATTTGTTGTTCTTGAAAGCTTCATGGAATTATAAATTAGTAGCTGCGTCTTGTCATTGCTGCCTGCGATTCTTTTATTTTTGCTTGATCTTTTATACTAGGGCCTTCCAGTATCATNCTTTTATTTTTGCTTGATCTTTTATACTAGGGCCTTCCAGTATCATCTTAATGTGTGTGTGACATTTAGAAGATAGAGTTCTGCTGACAGTTCTTTGAAAAGCTACCGTTGAAACTTCGTTCTTCATTCGATACCTCCTTACGAATAATTTGAGAAGCTCTGGATAATGCTAAAGCGTCTGTCTCTGTCTTATCACAGGCCTTGAGAAAGGGCTTCACCAACGTCGTCTTCAAAAACAAGCAGCACGTCCCTACCTTGCTTGAAGTCTTTCAGTTCTGGAAAGTGATACTGTAATTTCTTCTTCAGTCTGTGTGTGGCATAGTCATCAATGTCTCTCTGCTTCAAACTATCACTGTACAGTTTGGCTAGATCTGCTAGTCTAAAGACTGGAGCGATTTCATTGTCTACTCGTGATTCGGCTATATATGCCGCAAGCTCTGCAAAGGTAGTCGAAATAGCAATCTGTCATGCTTGGTTATGTGGTGCTTTGTTGTTCATGTCAACACTTCTAGCTTTGTTGTAAATAGATACTAAGGATTTTGTGTGATACCTTGCCTCGGTAGTAATCATGGCTCTTTGCACTTAACTTCGCTAGCAACTTTTTGTCACAGAGTACTGTAACAACATCCCGCACCCTTCTGGCTAAGCCTAGAGTTGAAACCTGTCCTGGGAGTTTGTCGACTGCCGCTTCCCTCTCACAGGAAAAACATGTTTGTGTAAAGTTAAGTCCCTGTCCCATCTCTGAAGAACATGTGTAACTCTCTACTTGATTGTCATTATCATTCATGTCCAAAGAATGCTTTCGTTTTTCAGCTCTTCTTAGTTGTGTTGTGTTAAATTGTAATTGACAAGACTTGTGCCATTTAACAGTGTTCTTTGTTAGTGTAGCTTCAATTCCTTCACCGTTATCAAGCCTTTTCAGTGTAAGGTACAATGGGAGAGCTCCCACATCATGAAAAGCGATTAAGTTCTCAGCCATGGATTTATAACCTGCACCTTTATCTTTCCTCATTCTAATTACTGGACATTGAGGTTCGTCATTCCTTTCATACTGACACAATGCACATTTTGTCCAATCAGTTACGTCCTCCATTTACTCACCAGAAGATTAAGATGTACTCACTCCTGGAAGGACAGCTGTTTTCTTTACCTCATACTTTTTCATTGTGAACTAATTTCCTTTAACCTAAAACAGAAGCGGTAATAACAAGCGTTAATAGTTTTGCAGAGGAAAACTCCCTAATGTAATTTTAATTGTGTTTGAGAGTGTGGTTTGGATGTGTTTGTGTTAAAATGTCATGTCTTGTGGTTTAAACTATTTAGTTGTAAAGTGTGTGAGGTAAAATCCCTGACTGTAAGGAATAGAGGGCTGTGGTATTAACTGATAGTGTTCTGCTGAGGTAAAGTTTGAGGCCTCCTTTTCAGTAGATACTGTTGCTACTACCGCTGAATAAGGGGCAAAGGTGAACGGAGGCAGAAGCTTTTAGGGTCCCCCCTACAGCTCTGATCAAATATCCCTATATCTATATTTCTTCGCTGTGACATAAGGAACCTCTGTAACAAATTTGATGCTTTTATCACAAAATGCACAATTATTATCATAGCTGTGACGCCCACACTAAGATGGGAAATCTATTTTTAAAGGGACATCTAATTTTGCTGGTAAGGGTAAAACTAAAGCCAAACCAGCTAAGAAGCTTAAGGGGCTAAGAAGGTAAAGATACCTCATGAGAGACTCGTGAGAAAATTAAAGTGTCATGAGATAGGAGGTAGTGTCTTAGTATGGATCAGAAACT
>QEPC01003927.1:245682-284737 GCA_003113815.1 Sphenodon punctatus
GAGAGATTAGGGCAGGCATGATGGTGGGGAGGATAGGTAATAGAGAAGAGACAGAGAAGAATGAGGTGGAGAGTGGCTGACTGGCCACCGAGTGGTAGAAGTACCCTCAGGCTTACCCTTAGCTGCTGCTGTTGGAGTATTCTGCTGGCGAGTGATCTTACGGCGCGCGCCGGAAGACCTGCTGATCACTGGAACTCAGGCAGCAGAAACACCAAGCTCCAGGAGGGTCGCGGCATCCTCAGGTGTTGGCAGCTGGGAGAGTATTGTCCTCTGTTTGGACTGAGCCTTTATTCCCAAACGCAATACTGTTTTCCATAGAGAGCAAGAGGTGGTTCTCCCCTTCTTTTGCCCCAGACCAAAACATCATCAGTTTTTGTGTCATAACCTGGATGTCAGGAGGGCTCTAAAAGCCTGTATTTCCAGAACTGCTTCCTTTCTAAAGTAATCAGCCCTCTTCGTCTGCTATGACCAATGCAGAATGGGGCTTAAGACTTCTAAACCGTTAGTTGCCAGGTGGGTCACTAAATGCATCTCAGAAGCCTACTGTGCCTCGGACCTGACACCTCCTTCTGGAGTTGTGGCCCACTCCACAAGGGGAGCGGCCACAACTTGGGCTTTTAGGGCCAGGGCTTCCTACCACAAAATTTGCCAGGAGGCAACTTGGTCTTCTCCATTCATTTCATTTCTTTCCAGGTACTAGCTTCCGCCAGGACCCACATTCTTTTATTAAACATTACAGAATTGACTTATTAGATTCCACAGATTCGGCCTTCGGGATATGTTCTCCAGGGAATTCTGACTAATCCCAGTTTTCTCCTTGTTTTTCTGCTTATTCTGATGATTCTAAATTCTCCCGCCCTGGAGTCTTTGGGTAGAGTCCAGAATGCCTGGCAAGGAAACCTCAATAGAAAGTGCAATTGGGCCGCTTACCTTGCGAATTGCCTTTCTATTGTTCGTTTCATGGCCAGGCATTCAACCCGCCTGGCATGGTTTTCATTTTTAGTTTAATATAGTATTTAGCACTTCTGATAGGGAGTAGAGTTCCCTTTATTTCTACCTAATTTTCCTTCCTCCTTTCTGTTAGGAGGGATTAGATGGAATGCCTTCTTTTTGCTGTTCAATTAGTGTTTTTTTGTCTTTTTCCAGTTACATTAAATAGAATTTTATTAGGCAGGATGTTCTTTATTTACCCTTTTCCCAGATACTTGGCTTTTTACTAACTGGAGTCTGAGGGATCTTATCCCCTAGCATGCCCAGTTCAAAAAATGAGACAATGCTGCCTCCTAGTGAACATACAGAAGAAAACTCCCCAGAGTCCAGAATGCCTGGCCAGGAAACCAACAATAGAAAGGCAATTTGCAAGGTAAGTAGCCCAATTGCACTTTTTGTGCTTGTTGGGTGTATGGTGTATAGCATGGAGGTTGTGCACTGTGGTCAAGTTAATGTTGCTGTTAGAACCATAGGTGAGATTGTTTTACTACTTAGTGCCTTCTGTCAGGCATTCAAGTAGATTTTTTCAAAGGCTGTCACCTCTTATTGAAATAAATCAAGCCCCTTTTAGTTAGGTGCCTAACTTTAGAAATCCAAGCTTTAAAATATTGGCTTTTTTTTTGTATTTTCTGGCTTCATTTTGATTGTACCTTCATATTTTTTGTTTCGTTTTGTCGGGTTTTTTTCTTTGTGGTTTTTTTTTTTTTTTAGTTATGCAGATTTGGTAGAAGTAACTGTTATTTTGCAAGAAAAGTACATTTGATCATAATAAGTTTAAACTAGCAGCCTTGCTCATGGTTCTACTGTTGGGATGGTCTTGCTTATCTCAAACATGAGTCAGGCAAGGAGGCAGCCCCAATAATTTTATTTGGAGATAAGATTAAGAGTTTGTGTTTGGGATTTTCAGAGAATCCTGACGAAATTGTGTCCAACCCACATTAATTTTAATGTATGTTGAGTGCCTGAATGAGTGGACTCATCTTGGAATTCCCACCATGGGAGTGTTGAAATGGATTATTTTCATTTTTCTGTGATAAGTAACCTCTGGGCCTCTGAGCACTTGCATCATACTGTTCAAATCTACTTAGGTAGCTGCTCATAATTCACCCGTGACATAAAAGTTTAATGAGGGAGCTGGTGAGCTGTAGAGCTTCAGAACATACGTTATACTTTTGCTTGGAGACTGGAACAGCTTGCCAAAGGAAGAGATCATCTGAGGTGCCTCTAGCTGTTTATCTTCTCTGTGGGCAAAGCCAATGGTGTTCATTTTATGTCTGTTTTGGCAATGCTCCTACCAGGCAATGCTCCTACCTGAAACTTTTAGGAACGTAGGAAAGAGGTAGCAGTCTTTGAACTTGTGGGATGGTAATGAAGGCATCTTTATGCAGAACTTAAGTATCTCCTACCTATGCGGAGGATGTGCTTGGAGTGATGCATGTGACCACTTGTGAATTGGATCCTTGCCCATCTTAGCTGGTGAAAGCCAGCCAAGAGAGACTGGGGCCATTGCTGGTCAGGGTTGTCAAAGCCTCCCGTTGGGAAGGTAGGTTGTTGGATGCCCTTAAACATCTGGTTGTCTAGACTCCAGTCCTTGCTTAAGAAACCAACTTAGGTCTCTGACTTCCCAGCCAGCTATTGTCCAGTCTCTAATCTTTCCTCTTTAGGGAAGGTTATTGAACGGGTGATTGCCAGACAGCTCCAGGCCCATCTCAACATTATCGGATTCCTGGGCCCTTTTCAGTCTGCTTCCGTCCTGTGTGTGGCACAGAGACTGAACTTGTGGCCTTGGTCGATGATCTGGACCTGGAGATTGATATGGGGAATTGTACTCTGTTGATCTTGTGAGAACTTTCAGCAGCCTTTGACACAGTTGACCACGAGGTGGTGTTGACACAACTGCAGGACCTGGTGGGGATGCGCAGGACTGCTCTTGAGTGGTGCCATTCATTCTTGTTGGGGAGGTCTCAGCGTGTGATGATTGCTCCTCGTCCCCTCGTGACCTCCCCTGTGGTGTCCTGCAGGGTTCCATCTTGTCTTCGCTTTTGTTCAATGTGTATATAAGGCTGCTGAACAAGAGCATTTGGAGGTTTGATGTGAGGTGTCAGTATGCTGATGGCACCCAGCTTTACCTCTCCTTTTCATCCGACCTATGTCCTGCAGTCTCGGTGCTTACCCATTGCTTGGCTGCAATTGGGGACTGGATGAGAGTAAGGATATAAGGAGCTGCCTGAGTCAGACCAATGGTCCATCTTAGCCCAGTATTGTCACAATCTGACATGGCAGCAGGGCTTCAAATCCGGTCCTCCAGGTTCCCTAGCAGAGGCATCACTGAGGCATGCTACCTGAGATCCTGACTCGGAGATGCCAGGGATTAAACCTGGGACCTTATACGTGCAAAGCATGCACTCTACCACCTGAGCCACAGCCCACCCCATTGAGGTGTGGTGAGCCATTTGAGGCTGAATTCTGATAAGATTGAAGTGATGATGGTGGATCAGCCCTGTAACATGGAGGGGATTGGGACTCCTGTCATTGACAGGGATCCAGCCCTCTCTGGTCAATCAGGTTTGCACCCTTGGAGTATTTCTGGACAGGTTGCGGCTGTGGCCAGGTGTGCTTTTCATCAACCCTTATCTGGTGAGGAAGCTTTTCTTTTGGATTTGTACCGTGCCACTGTCATCCATACTTTCATTATTTTGAGGCTAGACTACTGCAGTGTGCTCTGCATGGGACTGCCCTTGATGACTGTTCGGAGGCTGAAGTTGGTGCAGAACGTGGCAGCCTGGCTCCTCTTCGAGATAGGTCACCAGAAGCACATTACACCAGTGCTCCAGAGTCTGCACTGGCTACCTATTGCTTTTGACACAATTCAAGGTGCTGGTCTTGACCTTTAAAGCCCTAAACAGCCTGGGCCCCACATTACGTATGAGAGACTACCTGTCCTGCCATGCCCCATCGCGGCCCTTGCAGTTGGCCAGGAACGCCCTGCTGCAGGTTCCATCTGTTATTCTTGTCCATGGGACAGGGGTGTGCAGGAGGGCATTCTCTGTAGTTGCCCCAGTTCTGTGGAACTCCCTTTCTCCAGAGGTTTGTTTGAGCCTGAGTCTGAACATCTTCTGGAGGCAGTGTTGTAAAACATTCTTGTTTGGTGAGACATTTGGCAGGCATGAATAGGGGGGTTGGGATAGGGAAGTGTTTGGAGTTGAGGTTTAGGGAAAGGGTTTCTGGGGAGGGAATTGTGGGGGGAGTTAAGTGTGTGAAGGGTTTTTATTAACTGGAAGCGCTGCCCTGAGCCGATTTAGGAAGGGCATTCTGGGTTAATTTACCCATGTTAGTAAACCTAAATTAACTCCTGAGTCCTCCAAATCTACCCAAGTTAAAAATTATTATGGGGGGAGGGGGAAACACACATGGTTATCAGAAAACCTGTATAGAGACTTGAAATGGGTTGTCTCCTCCTTTGGCTAATTAATCCAGTCTGGATGATGATACAACTTGTGTTCTATAATCCTACCGTTCACCATCTTTCTTGTGAAATTTTTGAGAAATAGGGCTTAATACAAACTAATTGGTGGGAGTTTAACATGGTTTAACCCAGCAAAAGCTATGTAGACAAGCCTTGAGAAAAGTACTTCAGTTTAAGTCAGTAGTTTTTAAGCACCAAAGTCAGCACATACACAACCCAAAAAGGAAGCTGTGTTGTCTTTTTGGCCTTTGGGTGAGGGCTCTCTGTTCCTTTTGACACTGGTGATCTGTTTTGAGATTTCTTTCTTTGGTCCTGGGTTTTGTTCAGCCATTGGTGCAAAATGTATGGGAATTATATTGTGCATTCACATTCTGCTTAATGAAGACTGGAGCTGGTTGGAGCTTAGTGGATAAGCCAGACGTCAATATAACTTTCCTAGTTGACCCTTCCATGTTCACTTTCCTAAAGGCTGTGAACTTAAGATATTTTGGCCAACACAAGATGTGTTTAAACAAAACCCTATTTCAGATGACTTTCTAGTCCAGAAGTTCCCAAACAAAGTCACACCACCTCCAAAGGGAGTCTTGTTCCAGACAGATTCTTTGCTGGCTGAGGTCATAGAATTATATTCAAGTCTCAAAATGGGGTTACATAGGTAAAGATTTGGGAACCACTACTCTAGTCCTCCTTTAGGTACAGTGGGATCTACTTAAGTCAGACTTGCATAAATAAAAAAATACGTTTTTCCCATCCCCAAGCCCAATAAATACTGTGTATTACTTTTGCCCCATGATAACTCAAATTTCTAAAGTGTATAGAATATACACACCAAACTAAAAAGAAAAAGTAGAATTTCTGAGTGTATTAATGGTTTTGTGATTGAAATAGTGTAGTTATTCCCTCCAAGCGTGCAGTGTAGTGCAGTGTTGCCCCCATCCTCTACCTGCATTGCAAGCCCTCCTGCTCAGGTGAACGATAGGGAACAGGACTGCCGTGCATTGCAATCCTAGAGCCTGGTGTGGGGCATTGTGGGCAGGGCGTGGCATTTCTGTTTCCTGCTGTTTAGGTGAGTGGCAGGAAATGAGAGTACTGCTGTATTGCAGTGCGAGCTTGGAGGGTATATATCATGGTGATTAAAGTTTCTAACCCAAAGACTGGATGTGGCCATGAGTTGCAAGAGACACGTGCGCACACACCAGCCTCTCCTGCTTTGTGACTAGCCATAACAACTGGTGCTTTGTGGTCCTGACTGCTCAGATTCTGAAGAGCAGCTGCTGAGACTTTAGTGCAATGAAGTAAGATACAGGACCATTAAGGCAGCCATGGGCCCAGGACCAGTTCTGGCCAAAAGCTACACTTGAACTGCCTAAGAGCAGTGTATGGCTCCTGAGCCACAGTTTGGCCACCCCTGGTATGTACCACACATCTCCAAGAAGTCATTAATTTAATCATAGGTACTGATATTTTTAGCTGGGAGGGCAAAGTAGTGCTCAAGTACAACTTGCATTGCCCCATTTATTTAATTCTACATATGTTGAATTTCTGATAAGACAAACTTTTATCGAGACCTTAGAAAATTTGACTTAACAGGACTACTGTAATCAGTCAATGTCACTTCAGTGCTGCTCTACCTGTCAAATGCTCTCTGTATGCAGATTAAAAATGCAGGGTATTTTCTGGTCACTTCAAATGGCAGAAGTGATGTGAGCTTCCTTTGGAGACAAACTGTCTTTGTTACTCACAGTTTGGATTATTTTATCCTGCTGTTTTTCTGTTACAGTTCACGACTTGCAGAGCTTCGGACTTGATAATGTAAGTGTTCTTGGGAAATACGTGTGAGTACAAATTCACTGTTGTTCAGATCTCAAGGGGATGGAGGCCAGTAGCTGCTTTATCAGCACTAATCCAAACATAAGTCTTTATTTACCAAAGACAAGAGTGAATGGTGGACTTGGCTAGAAGTGAGCAGTATTCTTTCCAAACACCACCTCCCATGGTTTCTGCTTACATTTGTATAATTGTCACTTCAAGCATGCCTCCATGGCAAGAGGCACCAAAAGAGAGAGAAGCATGCACCTCCAAGCTTCTTGTCAGAGTTCAGGAGAATTAAATGCTTTTCAAGCCCCGGCTGAATTCCAACACAGATCTCATTTGGTTGATGCTGTTCCTACTTCTTGACTGTATTGGGGTTTCCATTTCAGATCAACATGACACATTTTATCAAGCACCTGTCATTTGGGAGGGATTATCCTGGCATTGTGAATCCTCTTGATGGGACAGATGTTGCTGCACAGCAAGGTAAAGGCTGGAGGTGGGGGAAGCCCTTTAAACTTTTATATTAAAATAGGAAATGATGTAGCTCTGAGCCTCAGTGTGCCTAAAACAGCAATAAACCTAAAGAAATCCATGTCGGATATAGCAACAACTATTCTTGATCTAGCCAAAACAACACTATTCTATTGCATCTCTGCTGCTATGCAGTGGGTTAATCTGTATAAATTGCACATACATTCATTTAACACAGTGGCACCCAATTCTTTTTTCTTTTTTTAAAAAATGCAAACTGTGGTTCCTGTGCTCATCACATTATGTTTATGTATTCTGATAATAATTCTTTTGCAGGAGTTAACAAAACTGCATCCTCCAAAAGACCCAAAGAAAATCAAAGCACAACATGTACCAACTGTTTGGGCCTTCCTAATAAATTTAAATTCCAGTTTGCCACTATTGTTCTATAGGCTGTTTGCAAACCTCAACCAAGTTCCTTTCTCAGCAGCACCCATTGCCAATTCAGAGGGATTATTTTGTGTTACTGACCCAATGGTTCATCTGTGCCTGATTTTAGCTGGAGATGTGATCTCTGAGCTACTTATTAAAACATAAGACTCCTACAAGTCAGCATCTCAGGGTTTTAGTATTTCAGAAAAATAAAACTTGTCTAAATGGAAATTTTTCAAAATGTAATCAATTTTCTATGTAGTCAGGCTTACTGTTATCATTACTTTGTATTGTAGTAATGCTCAAATGTGCCAGTGAAAATTGCATGGAAGAACCTGTGAGAAGTATATGGAGGTGAAAACACATTTATTAAATAATTGTAATTAACCAGTTATTTGTGAGGTTCTCCCAGTTCTTATACCAGGGGTTTTAGCAAAAGTACAGACTGGAGAATCATTGTAAATTTAAAGGTTTATTTACTAAATTAGAATTTTAATTCCTTGTTGATTTGTCCGTTAAGTTTGTATAACAGTGAAAATGAGAAGTGAGAATCCAGAAATGCAGACACTCTACCTTTCTAGTTTAACACAAATCTCCTTTGCTGAGTATATGTCCCCTTTCTCCTTAGCTTCCATGATGTTTCAGTACTTTGTCAAAGTGGTCCCCACAATCTATATGAAAGTTGATGGTGAGGTAAGAACTAATTTGTTTCCTCTTCTATTACTCTGGCTTTAGGTTTTTATGGAAACCATATGCCTTCTGTACAGAGCCTGGGAACCTGGGGTGATTCAGACCCAATTCCAGTAGCCTTTCTACTTTGAAACATAAATTATTAAGTATTTATTGGGGTGTGCAGAAGTTACCCCTTTTGTTTTAGTTTCAGGCTTTTTTTGTAAACGACCTATTTTCTTTTCTTTTAAAAAAAAAAAAAATTTAATAATTTTTTTAAAAAATAAAAAATTGCTGTGTGTGCACAAATGGCCACTGGACCATTCTGTGCATGTGTGCCCTTTTCCAAAATGGTGCCGGCAGTGTTGGCGCCTTTTCAGAAAAGTGCAGCCGATTTATGCATGTGCAGATTGCCTTTTCCAAAATAGTACCGATGCTGCTTGGGAAAGGATTCGCATGAACGAAACGGTTCAGCAAGCCCATCTTGCCCATCCGCAGTGATGTTTTAATTTTTTTAACTAAAAATAATTTTTTTAAAAAACATAATTGCACAATGCACAACTGGCCACCCATTTCCCAAATGGCACTGGTAGCGTTGGTGCCATTTTGGAAAAGAGCAGCCACGGCGTTGGCGTCATTTTGGAAAAGGTGGCACATGCGCAGAACTGCCCTGATGGCCATTTTGCGCATGCACAGTGGTTTTTAATGTTTTTATTTTTAAAATGAAACGGATGAAAGCAAACAACAGTTGTTTGCTTATTCATCCATTTTTCTATCTTTTAATTATTAAAGCAAATGGGACTCCATTCATTTTAGTAACTAAAAAAAAAGAAAACTAATTGCACACCCCGTAGTATTTTTACGTGCCAGCAACGTACCTGGTACTGTACAATCATTACTTGGAGACGACGGACCCATGTTCATTGCATTTTCCCCATTGCCACCAATGGGGAAGATGCAGTAAACATGGGTCCCTGATTATAGGTGGGTCCCTGCCCCAGCAAGCTTACAATCTTGGAAAAGAGTGGATACATTAATGAAGTCACAGATGCACATGCTTAGCTTAGTTACAGGGGGGAATGGGACCCTGAGTAAACTAGTGAGCCTAAACTTTAGGTAGCATTTAATTCTTAATGTGTATAACCTTTCCAAACTATATTTGGAAGAGCCAGTTCCTCAAGAGCTGCCTATTAATAGGATGCTGGCTCTTCCTTGTTTCTCTGTCCATTTGTGCCACCCTTCACTGTAAAACCAGAGCAGAGGCTCCCAGCTGCCTGTACCAGGTATCTAGACTATTAATGAGAAAGGAAAACCTGCATGTCTGTAAAAGCAGCTGAAAATATCCAACCGCTATGTGAGCAGAGAAACAGGAGTTATCCCAGTTGACTAGTGTCATGAAGAGGACTGGAGCCATCAGTAGTACAGGGGTGATTGGGGAGAAAGAAGGTGGGCAGCATGTACTGGAGAAAGAAGGACCTCTTCCTCAGAAGGTGGAGAGTTCCTGTCATCATAATTATTAGATTTATATGCTGCCTTTCTCTCAGGGGACTGAGTGGCTTACAATGAATGAGAGAACAATAAAAATAAAATCTAACCCACTACAAAACAAAAAGAACCCACAAACTACACCCTTATTCCCCACTCCCACTTTGCATGCCTCATACATGGAAAGTCTCTCCCCTCAAAACACTGTCCCATCTCTCACTGGGGAAGTACTCCCACCCCAACATACCCCTCCCCCCACAAAGAAGCATTTCAGAAGCACAGTAATCCTGAAAATAACAAAACAAACAGGGGAACAGAGGATTTTGATCAAAGTCCTCTTGAGCCAGAAATTGCTGCCACATAACTTCCAGCCCCAGCAGACTCTGCAGCCCCTTGTGTAGTAGTAGAAGGAAAGCGTGTGATGAAACAACAAGAGGGAGGGGAGCAGGCTGGACAAGCTGTAGAGATGGCATGTGGAAGAGCAGGTGCGAATAGGTGACGTTGCTGGCATGAAACCCACTGGGGTTTTTGCATCTGTTGTGAGATATGAAGCATCTGAAAAAATGAAATCTTAATTAAATTTAAGCTCTGAGTGCTGTCTGATCAGAAGTAGAGCTGCACCTCACTCTTTCTTCTCTGTCATGGTTAAGAATGGGAAACTGTGAGCTGTATACACAGTCATGTTGTTTCAACATCCTAGTTATCCCAAGAGTTCTCCCCAGGTTTCTTCAAGTCTTGCGGCGTAGTGTATTTAATAGCTACTTGCTTGAGGGAGTGCCCCGTTTTGCAAAAGACCCTGTTGAAATATCTGGTGCTTGGCTCGTTGAAATGCCTGTCAACATGTTGAGTGAGAAGGGTCAATACCTCAGCTGTTTTGGCTGTAGGACCTATACTTTTGAATGTATGGCCAGAGCTGTATAGCATTGGCTTTGGCCACCTGCAATAAAATAGAAAGTTGTCCTCCTTTGGAGTAGAATGGGCCTGTTAGGGTCACCGATTATTAGTCTCTCCTGAGCTTTGCCTATACTCTGTCATGGGGATTGACAGAAAGACAAGACAAGGGTTTCTTTCCCACTGGATAGAGAGACCATTATTTCCTGGTGTGGTCTCTTCTCAGTGGCATAAGAAGATAGAAAAATACTCATCTGGCAAGCAGAGAATAGATACACCTCCTGTTCTGCTCTACCATTTAGGTAGGGTCTCCAAAGCACTGTCATTCTAGGATCTAGTTTAGTTACTTTTGCTGTTTGTCATTAATGAAACAAGATTTTTCTTTCTAGGTGGTGAGGACAAACCAGTTTTCAGTCACACGGCATGAGAAAATAGCTAATGGGCTAATAGGAGACCAGGGCCTGCCGGGCGTATTTGTGCTCTATGAGCTTTCTCCGATGATGGTGAAGCTAACAGAGAAACACAGGTGAGAAGCATTTCTGACCTTTTCCTTCTCCTTGCTTAGAGTTTGCCTGAGACTCACCATTGCTGGCCTGGAGTGAGAACTGGAGTAACTGGATTTAAAAAAAAAAAAAGAAAAAAAAAAAAGTTGCTTCGTTAGCTCTCTGTTTTTTGTTCTATTTAACCCTCATACACTGTGTGGAAAAAAACTGACGTTAATTCTGTCTTGGGGTGTGTTCTCTTTCTCCTTCTGTCCCCTGTCAGTGCTCCGCATGGGTAGCTCTGCGGATGGCCGATAGGAGGCAGAAGAAGAAATTCTTCTTGCGCATGCGCAGAGCTGCCCTCTCCTCAGTCCTCACTTCTGCCTTCGGCCGTTGGGAGGTCAGCGCAGCTTCTCCTACAAAGATAAGGAAAACGAAAGAACAATCAAATTAAAAATCAACTGTCCGCCCAGGATCAACGTTGGGCGAGGGCCGGCGGGTTTTTTTCTCTTCAGCAAGGGGCCCCTCGTCGGCCTTCAGGTTGCCGCGCAAAGTGCCCGGGAACCTGAGACACAGGGCTTCGGAGCGGTCTCCCCTCCTCGCCCCCCCATCCCCCCCACCACCAACTCGCCAGAGTTGTAAAAAAGAAAAAGGAAATAAGAAGAAGGAAGGGGGTTGTCTCGTTCACCTGCAGGCTTCGGCTCCCGCGCAAAGCGCCCGGGAGCCTGGAAACGCCGCAGGGGGCCATTAACAACGTCTCTGGCACTTTTTGGAGCAAGCCCCAGGGATTAGGCCACTGGCGACCGCGCTGCCGCCAGGGAGCCAGTACCGATAACTGTGAGTAGGCGATCAGCCAAAAAGGGATCAGAATCCACGGGGTGATTAGAACCCGGCCCGCAGAGTGGCCCCAGCCTGCCTTTTTTGCAGCCGTTACCCTGCCCCTCCCCCATTCCCTTCCGCATCCCGGGGGAACAATGGAGGTTTTGAGCAGTGAGGAGGCCCCCCCCCTGCCTCAGCCCAGGGGGCTCCCCCAGCAGATATAGCCTCGCTTGCCCTGTCTATGGATAGGATCCAGAAGTCTCTGGACAAACTGTGGCCATTACAGGGCCAGGGTTCCTCCTCCTCAGGCCCCCTCAGTAATCAGGGGGCGGGAAAAGCCCCACGCAAGGCTAGCAAAAAGAATAAGCGGCCACTAGGGGGCGCCTACAGCAAGGGCCTGAGTTCCCCTTGTCAGTCTCCTGAGGAGAGTGGGGGAGAATCACACCCCAAACGTTCCAGGGAACACTCCATATCATTCCTGGGGTCTGACTCCGATCTCGACTCCAATCCAGATTGGGAGGACATTGACCAGCCTGGCCACCTGGAGGCTATGGACTCTAGGGACAAGGAGAATCGCTTTCCCTTGCCATTCAAATCTGATTTTTATGACGCAGGTCATTAAAAAGCTCCAGCTTGAGGAAAAACACACAAAAGAAGCCTCCTCTGACTCGCAGGAGGATGAGGAGAGAGACTACCTTCCCTCCGTACATGGGAGAGAGATGGGTATGCCCTTGGACAAGGCCTTCGAAAAATTAATTTTGGAGGAGTGGAAGCAGCCTGAAAAGAATAAGCGAATGAATAAAACCCAGTCATCGCTTTATTCTCTTTCCCGTAAGAAGGATCCACTTTTAAAGAACCCCAAAGTGGATGCAGCAGCCGTCTCTCTTGCCAAACAGACAGTTTTCCCCACTGAGGGAGACTGCTTCCCCAAGGATGCCACCGACAGGGGGATCAAAGCATCCATCAGGAGAGGCTTAGAGTACTCTGCCTCCTCCATGAGGGTCAGTTTAGTTTCCTCATATGTAGCGAGAGCCCTACTGGCCTGGACCGAGGAGGCTCAGATCCCTACTATTTCTTATTCACAGGCACAGGTCCTGGCAGCCCGGATCAACCTGGCCACGGCGTTTCTGGCAGACGTGACCATGGACTCCATGATTTGGTCCGCAAGGGCTGTGGCCTCCTCAGTCTCGGCCAGACGCAAAGTGTGGCTCAGATCGTGGCAGGGAGATGCCACAGCAAAAAATCTACTGTCAGCCGCCCCGTACAAGGGGTTCAAGCTCTTTGGCGTCTGCCTTGATACAGTCCTTGCAGATGCCAGTGACAAAAAGAAACAGAAGAACCTTCAGCAGGTTGGTGCCAGGAAGAATTTTTTTCGTGCCCCCAGGTTCAGACCCAGAGGGGGATATGGCTATGACTCAGGGGTTAGCATGTTCAGACGACAGGGGCCAAATAGATACGATCAGGCAAATCGATTTTACTCCCGCAGGGGAAATAGAGGTCAGGGTCCCAGGCAGGACAAGCAGCGCTCCAGAGGTTTTCCCCAAGCGCAGAGAAAGAGTGACGCATGACTATGCGACAAGCTCGGAGGTGGGGAGAAGGCTACAGTATTTCTCAGACGTCTGGGTTCAGTCCGTCTCAGACGCCTGGATATTGGACTGTGTCACTCAAGGGTATGCCATAGAACTAAAGGGCACCCCGAGACACGGTTTCCTACCCTCACCCGCTTCAAAAGACCACCAGAAGCACTTAATGCTGGACAAGATCCAGAGGCTCACCTGCATCAGAGCCATAGAACCGGTACCCCCGGAACAGAAGGGACTAGGTCTCTACTCCATCCTCTTTCTCGTTCCCAAGAAGAACGACGGGTGGAGAGCGGTGCTGGACTTAAAGTAATTGAACAAGTTTGTGCGTTATCAACGCTTCAAGATGGAGACAGTTTCCACCATCTGTCAAGCCATCAGGAACGGGGACTGGCTTGACTCCATGGATCTCAGGGACGCATACCTGCATGTTCAGATGTGACAGTCACACCGTCAGTGGCTTCGATTCTCATACCAGGGAGCCCACTACCAATTCAGAGCCTTACCGTTCGGCCTTTCCTCGGCGCCGAGGACCTTTACCAAGATCCTGGTACCCATGATAGCCAATCTCAGGAGGGAGGGGATTCACATCTACCCCTACCTGGACGATCTACTGATCCGGGCGCAGTCAAAAGAAAAGATTGTAGCAGACCTCAACAGGGCGATGCTATATCTGGCGAAACACGGTTTTCTCGTCAACGAGTCAACTTGCCCCAACACGCAAGATGGAACACCTGGGAGTCCTAATCGCTACAATCTCAGGAGCCGCGTACATTCCCCTGCACAGACAACAGCGCGTCAGGTCGTTGATACAACAGCTACACCACCACCCCAGAGCCAGACTGAAGTTTCTGGCACAGCTTCTCGGCCTGTTAGTTTCTTGCACCAGACAGGTCCAGTGGGCATGTTTTCATCTTCGCCCCTTGCAGCACTTGCTCAGGCCTATGCAAACAGAGCTCACGAGAGGTCTCAACCCCTGGGTAAGAATACCAAGCGGCTTCGCAAGATCCATGTCCTGGTGGTTAGACGCAAGCACCTTCAAAGCAGGCATGCCACTAGTAGAGCCACCCCGTTCAGTGGTGACAACAGACGCCAGCCTGACGGGATGGGGGGCACAGATGGGCACCACTTCAGTGCAGGGACTTTGGTCGCCAACGGATCAAACACAGAACATCAATGTCCTCGAACTGAGAGCGGTACGTCTGGCATTACAGCAGCTCAAGCACCTGGTAGGCGAGACACACGTATTGATTTATACGGACAATATATCCGCAAAGGCTTATATCAATCACCAGGGCGGGTCCAGGGCACCAGCACTCCAGCGCAAAGCAGTGAGGCTGTTTACGTGCGCCCAACGCAACCTGAAGTCCTTGAGGGCCTTACACATAAGGGGAACGGAGAACATACAGGCCGACTGGTTGAGTCGTCGGATACTGGACCCCCACGAATGGCAGCTACACCCGGAGGTATTCAAGCTGTTAGTGGAACGCTTCGGTCGCCCGGTGATGGACCTGTTTGCGAACAGAGCCAACAGACAGGTACAAAGATTCATAACAAGAGGGCCGGACGCAGCAGCAGAAGCAGGAGACGCTCTCAACCACGAGTGGCCATCGGGGCTGCTGTATGCATTTCCGCCTTTTCCTCTGATATCAAGGACCATAGCCAAGATCATCAAAGAGCAAGCACTAGTGATTTTAGTGACTCCGTACTGGCCAAGGAGACCGTGGTTCTCCGACCTGGTGGACCTGAACTGGGAACAACCAGTGCAGCTGCCATTAAGACCGGACTTGCTGATACAGGGTCCTCTTTGGTGCAATGACGCCCCATCGTTCAATCTGACAGCTTGGCTCTTGAACGGGCAGCGTTAAGGGCCCAGGGATACTCAGAGGCGGTACTGTCTACTCTACAGCAGGCCAAAAGACCAGCAACCAGGAGGTCGTACTCAGCCACCTGGAAGACGTTCGTAGTTTGGGCTGGTCGTAAGGGTTTGGACCCTGCTCAAGCTACAGTCCAAACTATTCTCCAATTCTTGCAAGACGGATTGGAAAAGGGTCTGAGACCTGATACCCTAGCTCGACAAGCAGCGGCCATCTCATCTGTTCTGCAATCTATCTCCTGCAGAAGGGTGCTCCCGCATAGACACATTAGACAGTTTCTCAGGGCCGCCCGTAATATTTCTCCGCCAGTCATCCATAGGTGCCCTTCCTGGAGCCTTTCGCTAGTTCTAGACGCCCTGACTAGAGCTCCCTTCGAACCTCTTCAGCATGTCTCCCTGTACATGCTGACTATTAAGGTAGTGTTCCTGGTGGCAGTAACTTCTGCACGCAGGATATCAGAGCTGGGAGCATTGTCCATGGACTCTAATTTTTGCATCTTTAAGCCTCAATCTTAGGATAGATGAGGCATTCATCCCTAAGGTGAATTCACGTTTCCATAGGGCCCAGGAGCTCATCCTTCCGTCCTTCTGCCCCAAGCCAGTACATCCCAAGGAAAAGATATGGCACACCTTGGATGTCAGGAGGGCTCTAAAAATTTATTTGAAACGGACCCAGGGCTTCCTCCACCCTATTCATTAACATCAGACCTTCCTACGCGGGTAGGAAAGCCTCTAAGGCTCTTATCTCAAAGTGGGTCAAACAGTGTATTGTGGAGGCCTAGAAGGCCAAGAATAAGATTCCCCCCTTACAGATTTGGGCGCACTCGGTTAGAGGTGCGGCGACTTCCTACGCCTTTAAGGCGAGAGCATCCTATGAGGAGATTTACAGGGCGGCAACTTGGTCCTCCCTGCACACTTTTGTTAAACATTACAAGTTAGATTTGTTTAGGTCCGCTGAGGCGGCGTTTGGCAGGAGGGTCTTGCAGGCAGTTCTGGAGTCTCCCAGGACTGTTTGCTCCCACCCGTAGTTTGGGGCTTGGGTACATCCCACGCGGAGCACTGACAGGGGGACAGAAGGAGAAACAAAAATTGGTCACCTACCTCGGTGAATTTGTATCTCTTCTTTTCCACCTGTCAGTGCTCCGACCCTCCCTGTCAAACAGCCTGGCAGATGGGGAGGGGGTACTCAGGAGACCCTTTACGCTAGTTTTCGAGTTCAGTGTTAAGAGTCTTCAGTTAATTAAGCTTTTATCAGTTCATAAATTAGCCTGGTTGACAAACAGCACCCAACGATTCCTGGGCCTGGGAGGGTGCAAACACTAATGTATTCATGAGATTTTACAGCAAGTGGAGACGTTCCTCGGCTCGGTTACGGACTGAGGAGAGGGCAGCTCCGCGCATGCGCAAGAAGAATTTCTTCTGCCTCCTATCGGCCATCCGCAGAGCTACCCATGCGGAGCACTGACAGGTGGAAAAGAAGAGAAACAAATTCACCGAGGTAGGTGACCAATTTTTGTATCCCTGTCCTCAGCACTGACATTTCTGGAAACTAACATGAAATGTGGTGGGGTAGTTTTTTTAACCCAAGGTGAAAAACACCCCATGGCAAAATGTATTGGGATAGTTTTTTGCCACAGGGTTTTTTGTTTTCTTTCTCTCTCACTCACACACACACACACATATTAATGGTAACCAAATTTCCTTTGAGGATATTGTGTATGTGGGTCCAGGTGACAATGTCCTAAAAGGGCAAAGTTGGAGAGCCACTAACTTGCAAGTTTTTGCAGGAACTGCACACCCGGGGTAGGAAAATACACCCACCTGCCCCCAAAATGTATGAGGGTTAAGCTCATTTATGAACTTTTAAATATCAGTCTCATTAATCTAGGCATTTGTTTCCTCTCTAGGCCATTTACACATTTTCTCACTGGAGTCTGTGCCATTATTGGGGGAGTATTTACAGGTATTGAATCTTTTTTGAAAATATAAATCAAATTTTAATTGTTGGCCACACTAGCCTGTCTGAAATGTAGAGCGCACACTCTTTTGGGTGGGGGTGGAATTTGAGCCTTCTGCAATATACGTAACGCATCTTTGGTGCTGCAAAATAACTGAAAACAGGGAGGTATGCAAACTTTGGGACCTCACAGGGTCCTTCGGTCAGGCAAGTCAGGAGATAGAATTGGAACAGAGCAAAGCAATGAGGTACAGTGATTGGAAACAATGGCGAGGGGTGGAGGTGAGACAGAGACCCAGGTAGGAGGGCCACAGTTCAAAATAATAGAATAAGAGCTGCTGCTATTAGTATAAGTATACTTAAAGCTTCCTGGAGCTATAGACCGTCATTAGACTTACACATTTCTGTAATGGCTTGTAAAACCCATGTCTAAATTGAGTCCATTGTTCTTTGTATCTAGTAGAGCTATGAATTTTTGTTTCCACGCTCACCTTTTTAAGGTGTTGCATACGTTTCCTTCCTTTTAAGACAAGGACAGAGAGGTCAGAAATGGAGTGGTCACGCTCTGAGAATCAATATAGTGCAATTATATACAGATGAGAAATAATTTCAACAAAAGTAGCTTGAAGGAGCAAATTTTACATAGAATTTCACCTCAGAGCTGCCAAAAATTTTCTGTGTATGAATATTTGCAAAGTGTGAATTTGAATCTAAAGAAGCCCCAGCACGTTATAATCCAATTAAAAACTTTCCTGAAGCATCTTTATTTGGTAAATGGATTTCTGCCTTGTGAGTTTAACAGCTGGGGCCTTCAGCATTTGCAGGGGCAGTTGGAAATAATCACAATGACACATGTGGTGGGGAGAAACCTATTAATCCCTGTAGAATCCTGATTAATTTGTCCTGCAGGAATAGCTTTATCTTTTCTTTTGGGGACCCACAGGAGTGGACTAATGGTTTGTGCTATGCATGCATCAGTGAGGTCCTGTACTTGTCTTGGTGAGCAAGATATTTGACCTGTGGAACATGATCTCATCTGTGTCCTGCAGCCCCAGCTGCATCTGCTCTCTATTTAACGAGACTAGGATCTTCACTTTGTCCAAGAGAGCAGAATAGGATTTGTGTTGTCCTAACAAGCTTGCAGCAGGCAGAGGTTTTCTCTGGCATATAGACGCACTCTCCTCTCTATTCTGTTGAACATTTGGTCTGATCTTTATTTCTTTCAGTGGCAGGACTCGTTGACTCCTTGATTTATCATTCTGCTCGTGCCATTCAAAAGAAAATAGAGCTTGGAAAGACAACGTAGTTTAGTAATTGCTCTACTTGCTGAAGAACTGGGAAAGAGCTTGCCAAGTCCTTTCTGAGTGTGCGGAGAGAAGATAGCTTCATCCATATTTCCTTTCTCACTTGATATTAATTTATGAAGGACACAAGTAAAACTTTGTTGCCATAAGAGAGAATTGATTAAATGTCCTATTGGGCTAAAGAAAAGACCTTGCAGCGGACCTTTCATTTTGGTATTTAGCAAGTGTGTTGTGTTGCATTCTGACGCTGTTGTGGGTGTTGTCAAATCCTGGTTGTCTCCAAGCATGATGTACTGTGTCGGGATGAGATGTGGAATGGATTAAAGTTGTCCTTAAACGTTCTGGAAACCTACCCAGCAGTCGCTTGTAAAACATTCTCAATACAAACATCTGTTCCTGGGATAAAATAATAGTGTTTGGCTGTTTGCTCAAACATATCTTCAAGCCTAAGGGATTTTTTTTTGTACGGTGAGACCTAGTACATGAGTCATGGTAACACGATAATCTCAAAGGGAACTGCAGAACCCCGATGGTAGGGATACTTGCCTGTCCTTTTCTTCTGTGCTGGAAACAGACCAAACTTGGTTGGCTTTTATATGTCTAACTTTTTTTTTTTAATCACTTTCTGAATCTTTATTAAGGAAAAGGTATGCTGTAGATCAATACACCCAAACCTTGTTCACACACACCAAGAAAAAGGGTAACCGGTTGGGCTGCTGTGCTACATGCTTTTTTCCACACTTGCTTTCTACACCACACTAAACATTACTTCTGAACTATTTATTATTATTATTATTATTATTTATTTAGCATAGAGAATAATAGTGTAGAGAGCAGATATAAAGGGCAACCTGATAAGACTATTACCTAACAGGGATGTGAAGGATGACCCTACAGCCAGCACATTATGTATTTCTTAGCTGCTACTTCACCACCGAACGTGAGGACTGAAGCCATTCATCTTATGCAGTTAAACCATTCCCAGGAGGTGCATGGTGGCCTACCAGAAATTTGCAGGTTTGAGTTGATCTATTGATCTCAAAAGCTTGGGAACCACTGGTGTATAGAGAGCAATGCTTCTCTATCTTTCTGTACCAGAAGTGCTCAGGCCCAGTTTCTTCATCCCCATGCAAGAACAGGGGAAATTCATGGTGGTCTATAACTTACTGACACTTGTGTATGTTCAGGAAATTTAGGGTATTTCTAATTTCCCTTTTAAAGCATTACCACAAAACTGGCTTTTCTTCAGTCCTCTGGAGCTGCCCCAGGCTTCTAGAGACCAGTGGGGCAGAAGGCTGGTCAGCAACCACTTAGCACTGGTGGCTAAAGCTATCTAGGTGTTTATCCCTAATAGATTCTATTAGGCATGCTCTACAAATACAGTCTAAAAGGGAAAGTAATTTGTCATTGTAGACTATGAACGCTGCCTCCTGCTTTCTTTCCATGTATGGAAGAAAATATGGGGGCTTCAGCTGTTGGAAAGTCTCCCAAGGAAAGGGTTGAATCCCCCTATTTTGGGAAAACTAAGGAGCACTAGCAACTAAAGATTCATTGGACATCTCCAGTTTGTGGATGAGAGCAATTACATTTATGTACAGAACCACAAGCCAGTCCTCAGATCCACTAACAAAACCTTCACACTGAATGAGGGGAGAAGCCTCTCCTGGCTTCAGTCATTTTATTAACAAAACAGGGCCAGATGGCATTCACAAATATGAAATCACAGACCTACTGTTAGTAATTTGTAACCTGTCACTAAAATCTGCCACTGTACCCACGGATTGGAGGGTGGCAAATGTAACCCTGATATTTAAAAAAAAATCCAGAGATGAAGCTGGAAACTACAGACCAGTAAGTTTGATGTCTGTGCTGGGCAAAATGGTGGAAACCATCATTAAGGACAGAATTACAGGGCATGTTGACAAACATGGCTTAAGGGGGGGGGGAAGAGTCAACACAGATTTAGTAAAGGTAAGTCATGCCTCATTAACCTGTTGGAATTCTTTGAGGGTGTAAATAAGCATGTGGACAAGGGAGACCCAGTAGATATAGTGTACCTGGATTTTCAGAAAGCATTTGATAAGGTCCCTCATGAGAGACTTGAGAAAGTTAAAAAGTCATGGGATAGGAGATAGTGTTTTACTATGGATCAGAAAGTGGTTAAAAGATAGACAGCAAAGGGGTGGACTAAATGGTCAGTTTTCACAATGGAGAGATGTAAAAATTGGTGTGCCTCAGGGATCTGTATTGGGACCGGTGCTGTTTAATGTATTCATTAATGATTTGCAAAAAGGGGTTAAGAGTGAGGTGATCAAACTTACAGACGTCAAGTTAGTCAAGGTAGTTGTGAGGAACTGCAACAGGATCTTACAACACTGGGTGCCTGGGCAACTAAATGGCAAATGAAATTTAATGTGGACAAGTGCAAAGTGATGCATGTAGGGAAAAATAATCCAAACTATGCCTACACAATGCTGGGTACTAAGCTAGAAGTTACCACTCAGGAAAAGGAACTGGGGGTTATTGTGGACAGTACAATGAAATCCACAGCGTAGTGTGCAGCAGCAGTCAAAAAAGCAAACTGAATGTTAGGAATTATTCAGAAGGGGATAGAGAATAAAACTGAGGGTGTCATAATGCCTGTCTACAAATCAATGGTGCAACTGCACCTCAAATATTGGGTGTAGTTCTGGTCGCCTCATCTCAAAAAAGACATAGCTGAACTAGAAAAGATACAAAGGGCAACAAAAATTATCAAGGGCATGGAAGGGCTCCCATATGAGGAGAGGCTTGGTAGGTTAGGGTGCTTCAGTTTAGAGGAGATATGATAGAGGTCTATACAATCGTGAGTAGTGTGGAATTAATAAACAAGGAGCAGTTATTTACCCTCTCAGCTAGTACTAGAACTAGGGGAGGGGACACTCCATGAAACTCATGGGTGGCAAGTTTAAAACAAATAAAAGAAAGTATTTTTCATTCTGTGTATAATTGGGCTGTAGAATCTACTGCCAGAGGCTGTGGTAAGGGCCGGTACTATAGCTGAGTTTAAAAGAGGTTTGGGCAAGTTTCTGGAGGATAGGTCCATTAGCAGCTAATAGTCAGACAGGATCGGGAAACAGGAAATGGATCCTCCATTGAGACCTGTTGTGTGCTTCTCCCAAGCCACTGTGATTGGTCACTGTTGGAGAGAGGATGCTGGGCTAGACAGACCATTGGTCTGATCCAGTATGGCACATATGTTCTTATGATAAAATGCACTAATTCCACCATGAGTCACAGAACACAATCCATGGAACACCATTGTGGTCCATTAGGGGTGGGGAAACCTTTCCTTTGGGCAAGTCACTTTGAAATTTAGTACAAGCTCTGCTAGCTGGACAGGAGTCTTGAAGGCTCTAAAGTAGCAGGTAGCAGAATGGCATGGGCAGCTGTTTCATCTCCAGTTCGTTACTCCCGTGGAGAACAGGAGAGAAAAAGGACTGTTCAGTATTGGTATTCTGGTTCCTCTTCTTAATCCAAGTGGGGATGGGAGTGCACAGGAGCTACTTCCCTAGTAGTAGGAATAAGGGAAGAATAGCTTCCCTGTTAAGAGGCTAGTCTAAAAGCAGTCAAGGCTGGTGATGCACAGAAGAGTCCCCATGGCTACATATAGAATGAGATTTTGCCTTCAGCTGCCAACCTCTTGATAAGGCTCAGTTCATAGTCAGCATTATGGACGCCAGTCCTGCGGAATGCTCCAGAGTAACGGTTCTCTTCCCAATAGTGGTGCCAGTTCCCATTACTATCTGCACCGTAACCAAACGCTGAGACCTGTAAGACAAAGCACATGGTAGTATAGAAACGCCAACCCCAGCTCCATAACTACCCCAGTGAAGTGGAGTTTTGCAAAGACCAGCTTCCTGGTATGCAAGAAGAATACTGTACGTCCTCCACAATTAATGCTTACTACTTCAGCAAGCATATCTGATTAGTGAAAGTAGTAGCAATTATTTATTTTTTAAAACTAAGCCCCTGATGTTGGACCATTCCTTTATCTCTCACTTTGGCTGAAGCTGGCACTTGCTGGAATCTTAGGCACTGGCTACATTTGGAGATGAAGGTGCGTACATACCTTGTTGCACATGTGTAAGGCAAAGATCAATGCTATGAAGCCAGTGGATGGATATTTCCCATGGTGCTGTGTCCACTTATCCTGGATATATTTGAGGAAGGAGGGGTTCAGTATTAGTACCTGAAAAAAGGGGAGAGAGATCAGATTCTGCTAGATACAGCGATCCAGATTCTATATATGGAACAATATTTAGAATGCCACCATTTTATCTGGTACAAATGGGCCATTTCCAGAACAGTCTCATTAAACGGGTAGGGAAATGCAAAGAGTTCACAAGAACATAACTGCCATAGTCAGGGCTGGCCTTACCACAGGGTGACCATCCCAGGCCCCACTCTTTTCTCTAATTCTGGGGGGCCCATTCCCTCCGAGTGGGACCCCCAATACAGCCACCTCTAGTGCCCCATGGAGGCAACCTCTGAGGGGGTGGGGCTACCTCAGTGGGACCCCATATTCTATCTTTGCCCTGGCCTGGGTCCCACAAATTCAGAGGCCAGCCTGGACAGTCATACTGCTAGAGAACTTAGTGGAATAGTAGGGTTTTCTCTAATTATAGTTTCATAGATTATAAAGTTTGTATGATTCAATTTCTGCCCAGAATTAGGGGCCTAGACTGACCCATTTGCCTTAGGATACTGTGTTCTTCCACAATAAGAATAGGCCTTCTGCATCTGACTCAATTTAACAAAAAGCAGTTTCTTTGAGAATCGAATAATTGGTACTCTAATAGCTGCTTCTGAGAGCTGCATGGGTGGGACTGGCCAGATTTAAGGGCTTTAATAATTTCACAGGTGCAGCTCTAGCAAGCAGACCACCGACCTCTGCTAAAGAAAATGCTGACTATACACAGCACCATCCCAGGGATTTTCCTTGACCATGTTACAAAAAATAAAATCTAAGGCAATTTTCAGACAGGAATATTGAAGGTGTTAGGTGGTGGTTGTGTTTTAAAGAGAAAAAAAAAAACCATGTCACTTTTAAAAATTTCAGAGTAAAAATATACAGAGCTTAAATCTTTCCTCATCTCCCACAGCTCATTCTGCATCAAAATTAATGGAACACGCATCCCATAGGTATCCCCATCCAAACATTACCTTGCTTTTATCAGCTTCAATGAGTCGTTTGACTCTCTTATACGTGCTGTGAAAGAAATGGAAACATTTAATAGCATTCACCATAAAGCAGTCTATCTGCACTAACCACAACCTGCCTGGGAACTAAGAAGGAGTTTGGACTGCCTGGCCCTGTGCCTTTCGGATGGATTGATTTATTTAGATTTTTAACCTGAACTTCCCCAAAGGCTCAGGGTGGGTAACATCAAAGATATACATATAAAATACAGAAATGAAACCCATAAAAAGCAATATAAAATATGTAAATATATAAAATAACCATAAAATAAATAACCCAACTCCTGCCTCTGTTAAGTGTCTGGCCAGAGTTAAACTATAGCTTTACCACAGATCCCTGCTGCAGACATACCCCCAAACACCAGCCAGGGCCAGATGGGAAACCTGTCTGAGTTTCCCGGCTAGTTCAGATTGATGCTTGACTCAGAGCTGAGCAGCTGCCATGCCATGGTCTAAAGAAAAGCATGGTTAGCAAATGGTGAGCTGCATTTCAATTCAATACAGTGGAGAGATCCAGCCCAGAAATTCCTCCCTGAACCATATTTGAGTCCCTGTAGTGGATCTAGCAGCATCAAGACGTTTCTCTCTCCCTTCCAGAGCTGCCAACCCAAACATTCAAAATTCATGAAATGTCTAGCAGTACAGTCTATCGAGTCTTTTTGCCTTCATGGGTCTGAGCATGTAGGTTACACTCTGGTTACATTTTCACCTAAATTTATATAAGAATGAGGCTAGAAACATTTTTAAAAATTAAGAGCTAAGATTCAAAATATATAAGAAAGAAAGAAAACAGACTTCAGATGAGAGGGCCTGCAACAGGGTTTCCATGTCTTGCTATTTTTCTATATATGGAGCAATGTTTAGAATGATCCTCATCCAGAGGGAAAGAGGCACTTTATTTCTAGAAAATATATATTTCCCCCTATATATGGAAAAATAGCAAGGTGTGAAACCATTGTTGCAGCTTCCTTGTCTGAAGTCTGCTCTATCCTTCCTCTGTCGGAGTGGAGACCTAGGGTGAGCAATGTTTAGAATGATCCTCAGCGAGAGAAAGGAGCATTTTAACCCATGATGTGGAGAAAGATCGACTTCTCAAGGAAATCGCAGAAGCCCCATCCCCCAAAATAGTGGGAGATTTGGTCTTCACAGGGAGGCTTCCATGGAAAAGCTAGCCCATCATCTCTCCAAGGGGAACAGGCACTAGGAGGGGTGGGAAGGGTAAATAGTTCTGGCAAGGAAATCAGAACTCACCACCCAGGAGACATTGTACTCTTATACTGGGTGTCACCAGATGTAATGGTACAAAATCTATCCTGCATTTCCAATCCTAAGCTCCTGGCTAGCTGCCCAGATAACTCGGTTGGCTAGCCACTATGTGCACCAAGAACTACCTAATAGGAGGTGGGGACAGGACTTACCTTGAGCCCAGGAGTATCAACAGCAGGGCCCTGCAAGCAGTACAAGTAAGCCTTAACACCGCATCCTCCCACCTCTGGTGACCGCCACACACTCTGTCCATAGCACTGTTATGTCTGGTAACACTGGCTTCAGGCAAAGACCTTCTCCTTATGCACCTGGAAGACTTGCACATGATCACCACAACACAACTGACATATTCCATTTTGTGTTTGCCACACAAATGAATAGGTAGTGTTATGTCTGGTAACACCCAATGGGAGCCCAAAGCCACGTTCCCAACAAAGGACTTTCTGCCCTTAAGTCCTCTATTAGAATAGGCAAGATACTCACAATTGAAGCTCCCATGTGGAGAAGGCACTGGTCACCCATTTCAGATCCAGTGGTTTGAAGGGGACCAACACCAGGTGGATCCCAGACTGGAGGTTCACTGCGCTTTCTGGGTACATGAAGTGATGGGTGGTTCTCACACCGACATCCTTCTCAAACCCTGTAGTCTGTGCCCTGTTCATCCTGAGGGAGGTAAAGAAGGAAGAGATCCGTCTACGCTGCCATGGACGTTGAGAGTGCTGGGGCCTGGGACAGAGGCTCAGCAGGGGCGTAGCTACCATAAAGCAAGGGGGCTCAGTTGAGCCCAGGCCCTGGACGCTGCCTTAGTGGTGCTCAGGCTGCTGGCAAAGGAAACCCGTAGTTTAAAAGTGGGCAGGTGAGGGAGAGGGGCCAACACTGAAAGTTTTCTAAGGGCACTCTGGCCACCTGCAAAGGGCCCTGCTAAGAAGGACGTTTTCAGAGTTGGCAGGGTAGAGTGCTCACCTTGCCCAAATGCCCACTCATAAAACTTCCTTCCTGGAGGGGTTGTTTCTACTTCAGGAGGTGAGGGCTTACTGGGAGGGAGCTAGGGCAGCGCCACCAGCTTGCGGGAGACCAACACTGGCTGGGAGGCTGCTTGGGAGGGCCACTGCTTAGAGGGAGACCCTGCCCCCTTACCCTAGGAGGTCCATAATTTGGACACAATCCCAGGCACACGAGGCCCAGCAGAGTCACCAGCTCAGGTCACTCACTGGGGGGGGGGGGGGGGGGGGGAAGAGAGGGAGGATGTTACAAGATCGGAGGCTGATACCCACCTACTCAGAATGTGTCCCCTATGTCTGACATTTGGAACGACTCACCTTCACCTGGAATCCACTCCCCCACCCACCCTCACAAGGTTCCGCAGAGTCCTCCTGCACCTGCCCAGCTTTCTTTTATAGCAAGAGTGTTACCTCTAAATCCTGCCCCTCCTCCTTCCATAAGAAGAGGAGTCTGTTCCCATCCTTGGGGGGGTATAAAAAGACCCAGGTTGCTGACCACACCCCTTACCAACTGGGTTGGGTCCTTCTCCTTTCTAGCTAAGCTATGCCTTATTCTGAAGGACACAGCATCACTGGGCACAGAAAGGAGCAGGGCTGGCCTGGAGCTGTCTGCAAGGATGTCATGGTATCACTGACATTTTAAATAAGAGGCAGCAGCAGTGACAGAGCAGGAGAGTCAGCGGCTTCCTGAACATGGGTAACAGGGTCCTGTGTTTAGGGCATAAAAGATGCCCCCATTTCTAGTTGATGTACACGGCTTCCAGTGTAATTGGGGGGTGAGGAGCGTAGGAGAGACAACCCTGCCTATGCCAGTTATTGCCCCAGAGCTGCAGTGTGGGGCTGTTTCCAAATCTAAATTCTAATGGACAGGCTATAACGAAAGTCTGTGTCCATAAATATTTTGACTACATATAGTTCTTGAAAAAGGGAAGATTTTAGCACACTCTTGGGTTTGAATTTTACATCCCTGAAGAAGGGCCTTGTTTGCCCTAAAAGCTTCTACGCACTCACCAGCAGAGGTTGGTCCAATAAAAGATATCTGAACGATTGGTGTCCAGCACACTGCGTGGTTTTGTTCAGAACATTGGGGCATGCCAGGTGGCACTTCCCTCAGGGCTGCTCATAAAGCATGTCATGGGTTGTTGGGTTTAGACAAAGTTCTTATTTGCCGATTGCCTGAAGAAGAGTCCCGTGTGGCTCAAAAGCTTGCATCCCCTCCCCAACAGAAGAGAGCGTCTGAGTTACTTTGTTTTCATCCAATACTTTGGGGACCAACACAGCAACCACATCCTCTCTAGATGCTTTTTGTTGTTGCTATTTTTAACACCCCCTGCATTGTCTGCTACAGGCTTCCCTCCAAAAAGTATGTCACAGAAATCGCATGCATCCTCCTACTGCATAATTTTTAATACCAGTAATGTAGCACTCCCTTTATTTTATGCAAGGAATAGCTTTAGTTTTCAAACAGAAATATAACTGAAAAATGAGTAACAAGAAATCTGGTACTTTCCAAAACTACCTGTCAGCTGTTTGTCATCTTTTTCATTTTCCACAGTCCTCTCGTGTCTATAACTAGAGCCTTGAGTCCCTCTTACATCCCCAAGCTTTAGGGACTTCTGTCCCTAGAGGGTAGAGAATCAGGCTAGAGTGGCAGTCTACACAGTCTTTTTAGTGGTTGACTCTTTACTCTGTATTCTTTACTCTCTGTGTGTGTGTGTGTGTGTGTGAGTGTGTGAGAGAGAGAGAGAGCGCGCGCGCGGAAACAAGAAAGCCAACCACCGCCATAGGAAATAATCAGACTAGGAGGATAACAAGGAGGGAAGGTGGAACAGAGAAAGCATGAGACAGGAAAATAAATGCACCTGTACCTACCTAAATACTAGGGAATTTGCAAGAGTGTAAGGGTTTTTTGCATGTCCATGTTTTGTGCTTTTTGTCTTTCATAGACATTTACGGCAGATAGCCAACAGAACACACTTTATATATTTAAGAATAAATAATACATAATGAATGGTATATAACCTGTAAATAAGTGTTTTTAAATAAAGGCATGTAGACTATAAGGAGAATAGAAATTGAACACACACCCTAGTACAATAAAAAGCCACCCAAGTCACTTGCCCCCATGTAACCCCTCCAAGCCTTTGGGTCCCCCTTCTGGCCCCAAATTTCTCAAGCCCGCTATGCCTAGATCTCCCCTCTTTCACAAGATTCCCCAAGCCTAATCAGTGCCCCTGGGTCTTCTCTTTCTGCCCCAAACCCTGGCCTTTGTGTCCTTCCAACTCTTGTGTCGCCCCCTCTTGCCCCAAGATCCCTCCCACCCCACTGATCCAAGCCCCCAAGATCATTTTTCCTGCCCCAAGATCCCCCCACTACTCCAAGCCACACACTGCCACCTCCTCGCTTCATCCACCACCACATCCTCCCCACTTAGATAATTTACTGTCTTCCCAGTTGTGTACACCACTCTAACCAGTCCCTGTTTCCAGGGAGTCCGAGCAGGAGTGCACTGTGTGCTGCCCTGATATTGGTCCCTCTGGATACGGGGACTGATCAGAGTGTTGCTGCACACAGCTGAGAAGAGGCTTCCCTGCTCCCCTCCCTACTCAGATAATTTACTGTTGGGTCCCAGGTCAGCTCTGCAGAGTGCACCATGGTGGGGGAGGCAGAGAGCAAGCCTCCCTATCTTGTAAATTAGTGACACTAATCTCAAAAGAATGGGTGAGGCTTTGAAATCGCATCTCTCATCATAAGTTTGTGAGTGTTGGTAATGCTGGGAACTTGAAATATGGAGAGGAAACCCTCTGGATTTTGGGTTCCCTCAAAAGGGGCATTTTGGTCAAAATTCAGAATTGCACACCCCTTCTTAATGCCCACATACTAAATGATTGTGCCAAAGAAGCAAACATGGTTGTTGTGTCTTATTGTGACCAATACCTCCTCCCCTCTTGTCATAACTTTACTAACACTCCACACACACACACACACACACTTTATGCACAGCCACCTGCCTGCTGCTTACCCCCATCTGGCAGGCAAAGCGGGAGACACTTCCTGGGCTTCATCATCATCATTATTATTATTAACAAACATTTATATAGCGCCAGCAGTGTACCTGGCACTTTACAAAGTAATAAAATAGACAGGGTCCCTGCCCCTAGGGCTACAATCTGAGAGATGGGGAGGGTGTGTGTGTGTGGGGAAACAGAGGAAGAGACAAGGCGTCTAACATTCATGAAGATAAATGGGGCAGGGAGGGAGCCCCTCTCTGCTGGCTCCCAGTGTGGGCTCACCTGTGCACTCACCTCAGCACATAATCATGAGAGTCAATCTCCCGCCCATGCTGGGTGTTCCTCAGCCTCCCCGAGTTCCCTACAACAGCACATGTCCTGCACTGGGCTGTATCCAGCACTCTGGCTGTGGGAGATGGGAGGATGGCAAACAGGTGCCTTATTGTCTCCTGGAGCTGGGTTCCTGTCTGTCGGCTTTGCAGCTTCTAAATAGAAGAAAAGCACAATGTAGTAGAGAGGCCATAGGCAATCCCCTAACCTAGAAGCAAATGGGGAGCTGTGCAAGAGGCAGCCAATGGGTTTCCCACAGGCACCAGCAAGGTCTCTGTTCAACCAGGCAAGATGGGGGTGGGGTGGGGGGGGGGGTGAGACTTCTTTGCGCTGACCTGACCCTTACACTACTACAGAAATGGTTAGGTCTCCATGGCACACTCAGCTGTCCAGTGCTGGACATGGGCTGAGGTGGCCCAATATATGGAGCACTTTATCCAGCTTGGGAAGGCTGAAGCAAGGACAGGGGTCTGGGATTTTTCCTTGTCCCACCAGTGCCACTGCTTATCTCTTCCCATCTCTTCTGGCTTCCCCAAGTGCTACAGCTACCCCTTATCCAGCCTCATGTGGCCAATCACACTTGGGCAAGAGGAAAGGCCGCTCTTTGTCTTTTCCCCAAGTTCTGTGATCCCCTCTGCTGCTTTGCCCTGAAGGACTGCAGGAAGGCTCTGCAGGGCAGTGTGCACCAGCTCTTGAATGACTAATTGATGGGATTCCAGTACTCACCAGCCACCACTGCAGAACCTCGGGGGGGATCTCAGGGTTTTGTAGAGTCAGCAGGGGATCAACTGCTACATCAAAGTGCTCCCTAAACCAAGTGGAGTGTCGGAGTTCCTGAATGCAGCTGTCACAGCCACAGGGCTTGGCTTCTGAGAGGGATTTGGCCCCTGTCCATCCTCCAAGAGGAAACAAGGAAGCAGAGGAGCCCATACGCAAAGACTGGTAAATCTTCCATAGAGAAAACATCAGGCATAGGGCAATACCACCCCACAGCTTCTTCCTCCTCAGCATCCTTCACAAACACATCAGTTCCTGGCAGTGCTTCCTCTACTGCTAAAGATGTTGCATTTCATAATAACATCTCACTAGGAGGTTGGCGTCTCCTTATGCTGTGGGGCTCAGGTGGCACGTTGTGTTCACGCTGTGAGGAGTTTTCTGCTCACAGATGACAGACGATGCGTTCTTGTGTAGCTGCCCATTCCACAGAACAGAGGTCTCAGGGCACATCCACTTACAAAGGAACCAAGGAAGCAGGTTCCCATTCACTCAACATCCATACGGTCGTGACGCCTCTCACCAATGACTTTGTGGATGGGAGCTTCTTTCCAGGTTTCCTCTCTCCGCAGAGCTGGAATACACCATACAAAGTGTATTAATCACAGGACAGATTGCATACATCAGACTGAGACCCAACCCCTGCAGCGAAAATCGGACATCAACAACTTGACCAAGGAGATGATGGTAACTTTCCCGAAGGTCAAGAGTGCAGTGTGTACAGAATTTGCCATGTGCAATGGAATTGCACATCTGGGAGAATCCAGCCCAAGTGTCACACCCCAACTAGGAAGACTGCTCAGTGAACTCCAACCAAGACCTCAGAAATTTCAGGGAGGGTCGGTTGCTGGGCAAGGGCTGTAGCCCAGAACCCTGTAAAATTAGTATCAATGTTACCTAGCTAGCAGGGAAATCCTCTGTTAACTTAGTGGTTCTCAAACTTTTTTGAACCATGCTCCCCCTTCTACTTGTCTGTGGTAGTGGAGGCTCCACTCCAGATCACATGCTGCCTCTCTTCCTTTCACCTGGGTTCCCACACCTTGGGTTTTTTACTCTCTCCCACATTGCCACTCCATTATTTTGAAGATTCCCCCCAACTCAGTGAATATGTCGTGCAAGGTGTTTACCAACTGGGGTCCTCCTCTCTTCGCACCCCCTCCCCTCCATTTGAGAACGTAAGTGCTAGGATTACTGAGGGGAATTTCATAACACTAAAAGAGAAAGCTGGAATGGGAGTCTTTCATCCTCTAGTTGCACAGTGCATGCAGGTGTAGCTGGCTATCAGCTAGTTAATTTAAAGCTGTAATTTGGATTTTCCTAGCGACAGAGGGTGTTTTTAAGCAAGCACTAGTAATGGAGGGGTGCATGGCCACTGAGTGGCGCTGCCACAGATCACCCCCTCAGAGGGAGTGCGTGGGAAGCAATTCAAATGGGCAGCTCCCAGCATGGTTACCCCAGTCACGGAGCCAAGCTGTCGCACACACCCTCTGCCACGGACCCTGGGGGAGGGGGAAGTGCACCAGGCTGGCCTTTGCAATTGACATGTCCCTGGCATGAGCGTTCCCCAGTTCTTGTAACTTGCATGGGCTTCTTCCCCCACCCACCCGCAATGTCTATGAGCTAGAGTTGCCACCTATGCAAATTTTCAAGGACCACTTATGAAACATACATGTTGCAGGGCCTGCGTTAAAGGACCTGCAACATGTATGTTTCATAAGTGTTCCTTGAAAACTTGCATAGGTGGCAACCCTACTATGAGCAGTGGACCAGTCTGCTGGTGTGGCTGGTCACCCCAGTTCATACGGACAGGTGCTCCACAGATGCCCATTGCCACCAAGCTATTTGGTTTACCTCACACAGGAGTATGGGTTCCATGGCTCCTGGGTGGCCATGTGCGGTAGCATCTCTTCTAAAAAACACATGCAAACAAACACAAAAGACCGCAGCAGAGGTTCCCAAACTGTGGGTCGGTCAGGATGGAGGACCCCAAATGGGGTCACATTCTCCATGTAGTGACTCAATCCCCAGTGATATTTGTTAGTCTTTGCCTGGCGTCACAGGATTATATATGTTTGGCAGTTAAGTCGTCAATATATTCTCTATCACAGGATTATTGACGTTTCAAAATACTGGGTCACATAGACAAAACATTTGGAAGCCTCCAGACTATGGAGATCTGAGATGTTGTAAACTCTTCTCTAACTCACTTGGGCTAGTGGGGAAGGGATTTTTAAATGCATTTAGTGTTGAGTACTGAAGCAGAGTCACACTGGGAGTGTTCCAAACAATGGTCACTTTGTTGGATGCCTACTGCATTCTGCTCCAATCAATAGAGGCCTAGAGGAAGGGTGACAGCTTCAGCTTCCAGCACTGTCGGAACTGACCTTGTGGCAGAAGCTGCCAGGAGGAACACTGCCCTTTCCAGGTGACCTTCACTAACACTCTGGCTTCCAGGTTGACTAGGAACTGGCCGCATGGCAGGATTTCACAATCCCAGGGGAAGGGGCCTACAGCCAGCATGGCTGGAGGGGTCATTCTCTGATTGGACTAGGTACAGCCAGGTAACCTCCCAAGGACCAATCACAATTGAGGGGTAGGGGGCTTTTAAAAAGAAAAGCCACACCTCTCGAGAGAGTCTTCCTTCTTGTCTTCTGTTAGCTCCATAGCACAAGGTCAGTGTCCCAGAGCAAAGGGAATGGCTCCTGGCCTGTTTGGACTAAACTGAACCTAAGGACTGAACCCCTTTGCTGCAAGGCAAAGGCGCACCTGAAGCTGTGAGTAATTGAATGTTACATCCGAGGGACCAGTTTAGGCTAGATGCTGCTAAAAAGGCCACTGTGCCTAAACTGTTCTGATCAATTGCTTTTGCTCAAGGATTCAAAGTACCTCACATGGGGCGCAGTCAGACGTGCGTTTAAATCGCACAGCCGCCGCCGCGGCATAGTGCGACTTAAAGAACCCCGCACTTCCGGGTTAGTGTGAATGCGGTGAGTGCGCACATTTCCACTTAGCCCAAATGCTTGGAGCGCGGTTTGAAAACCTGCTCCGAGCAACTTTTCAAACCGCACTCCAAACATTTGGGCTAAGTGGAAATGTGCACGCTCACCGCATTCACACTAACCCGGAAGAGCGGGGTTCTTTAAATCGCACTATGCCGCCGCGGCAACTGTGCGATTTAAACACGTGTGAATCCCCTCTTGGTTGGTTAACCTGTGATGCCGGGTTTAAAATACCATTAAAGTAATATTCCTTTTTCTTGATCTAAAAGATCTGTGTGTGTGTGTGTGTGAGCAAATACGCCTCTGTACGCTCAGGCAGCAGAAATTGGGAACCGTTTTATACTGGCTTGCGATCCTGGCTGTTTAAAGCAGCAGAAGAGGTCTCATTCTCCCCAGAGGGATGAGACTGGAAGTGTAAGTAAATACTCTGGGTGGTGGCAGCAGGAAGAGACCAGATAATAAGTGGGTAACGGGGTGCCGGGAGACTGGGGTGAAGCCCAGTGGGCTCCATTATGCCACAGACCTTGTAGGGGAAAATGGGAGGCTCTCAGGCCAGGAGAGGGAGAGGTTTCCCCTGTCGCATGACACTGGTCTGTATGCGCAAGCCTGTGGGGCCAATACACAACATTTAGAGGGTTGTGGTTTTTTTTAATGCATTTAGGCATTTTGTTATTTCCAAACTCCCATGCATTTTGCTATAGGTGTAGAATAGTCAACTAGTTGGTTGGTGCAGTCTGCAGATTTCTTTTTGCTAGATCCAGTGCTTCTGAGCCTTGCTATCATCCGCTGACAACCAGCCAGGAGCTAAGGACCACAGCAGAAAAAGGAGGCCCTGGCTTCTGTTGTCAAGAATGGGCCATTGCATTCTGTTCTGCTGGTTCAAGCGACAGCCATGCACAAACTGCATTTTATGCCACAGGATATAAACTACTTAATGAGTGGGAGGAAATAATCCCTCTCACAAAACCCCATGCCTCATCTCCTAGTCGTGGCATGGAGGACTCCCCTCAATGGTAATAGGGGAGGGGTGCCGCTTCCAGGGCCAAAGGAGAGCGCTTCTGCACTGGGGCCCCTCCCTGACTGTGGATCACCTGTGAAAGAAAATCAGAGGGGAGCAAACGTGCTGATTTTCTGGGTGCCAAATTGTAGCCATTTAGTACATTTACAGTTGAACAGCACACCGTGCTTTGTGTGTATCAGAAACATAAATAAGCTTACAGAAATATGTAGAGAAACACATGACTTGATAATCTATCAAAAAGTTCAGAGTGTTTCCCAGGCTCTCTCAATGCCATTTGTGTACATAAGGTCTCCAGAATTTTGTGTTCTCTGTCTGGGAGCGATTTAAATACAAAGTCTCTGTGCCTGATCTTGTGCAATTCTCGCTGCAAGTCCTGAGACACAGAATCCTGGCTTGCTCTTTAGCAAAAAGGCTAAACTGAAGGGATTGTACAGGAATTGCTTGTTGTTCCCCCCTCTCCACCTTTACAATGGGATAACAGCACCCCAATGTGATAGGGGACAGCTCCTCTTTCTTGACCCCTTTAACAAAAGGGCCTGGATCTGGCCAGGAGCCATTTCAAAATACAGCCTCCAAGTCACACTACCCACAGTTTTTTCTCCCCAGTAGCCTTTTTATTTACAGTGGAGGCACCATCACCAAACACACTGCAGCCTGACCAGGTTTTCTGTTGGTTTTCACATCTCTGAGAGGCAAACCCCTTCCTTGGGCTCCCAACCTCCTGACTTCCTGCCAGGCAACCCACTTGGCAAGTCCCTTCTTGAGACTCTCTCTGTTGGAAAACAAGATCCTCTCTTGCTGCTCTGCTTCAGGGTGTCCTCCCAATTAGCCCTGGCTTCCACCTTTTAATAAGTCTTCTTCTTCGTTATCCTCTCATTCAAGTCCCACTAATGGTATTTAGCGCCCTCTGGCGCCCAAAGCCGGATATTACCCACTCGTGACTGCAATGTAAATGCTGGCAAAAGAAAACTCCGTCCCCTCTCTAGGGGTATATATAGAGCCCCTTCGCCAGCATTCCCTGTTCAAATTTTTCCCGCACCCAGCACGGTAGCCGGATTATGCACCGTGAGTGCAAGAGAAAAGGATTTCTGCATCTGTGTTTGCAGTGCCGGGCTCCTATCCCGGTCACTGATCCCCACCCCAGGTGCCTGCTCTGCCTGGGAGAGGAACACAATTCGTCCATCTGTTCAATCTGTAGGGCATTCAAGCCGAAGACCCAGCATGCTAGAGCCCACCACCTAGCACAGCACCTCACTGCCAGAGCCATCTCTGTCCCCACGGAGGGACAAGCGCTCCAGGCAGCCAGCTCCCCACAAGGGGAGTCTGCTACACCCGCTCTGGCCTCACACACTCCAGTGAAGCGCCATCGGGACCCAGCCCGAGCCAAAAACCTCCCCGCGGTGGGAGAAATGCTTGTGGCTTGCAGCCCCCCGCAGGGGGGATCTGCTTCTCCTGTACTGGCCAGTGCCCCTCAGGGGGAGGCGCCACCGGGATCCCCGGGAACGGCCTCAGAAGCCCATGCAAGGGCAGCGAGGACCCGGCACCGGGGCAGCTCATTGGAGTGCTCCGGGAGCTCCCAGAGCCGGAGCCGCCCCAAGAAAAAAAAGAGCAAGAAGCAGCGAAGGGCTTCTCCGTCCCCGCCCAGCTTCCCCCGGGGGGGATCGCTTCGCTTACCCCACAGACCAGCGCGCCAGCAATGCGGTCAGTGCAGCCGAGCTGGAACAGCTCCTCAGCCCGCTGCAGCACCTCCTGGGGCCCCTGATCCAGCAATCCATGGCGGAGGCCCTGGCCGCCCAGTCCCGAATGCAGGGCAGCCCTTCCCCAGCAAACATTCCAGCCGCTGAGCGCCATGCGGCCTGGGGGAGGGGCCAAGCTCACTCGGCAACAGGAGACCATGCGGCCGGCTCGTCCCTCGGAGCCCAGCCTGCTCACAGCCTCGCAGCTCCACCTGCTGTCCCAGCCAGGGACTGCATCCCCAGAGCTCCACTTGCACTCCCAGCCAGGGACTGCGGCCGCACAGCTCCACCTGCTGGCCCAGCCAGAGATTACAGCTTCTTCCCGACTGCTGGAGAATCCACACCGCCTGGACGACCAGCCTCAGCAGCCTTCCCTCCAGTGCCAACGGTGGCTCCCCGAGTGACCCTCGCACTGCTGCCTATCACGCACCGCCGATGCCAGGGCACGGCCCATCTTCCGCGACCCAATACGCTGCTCCGCACCTCGGAGCCCCCGAGCCGATGGCGGACTGTGAGTACCAGATCCCTCCCCAGGAGCACTCGGTACATGACCCTGGGGACTCAGAGGAGCCCCTCTGGGGTCTCCAGGCCTCTGACCAGGAGGACGAGCCCACATCTATGGAGGAGGGCTCCCACCAGGCACCCCTGCACCCAGACCTACGGCCCTTCCACGAGTTCCTTGCCCGCATGGCTGACACCGAGGGCATTGCACTCAGCAGCACCGAGCCCAGGCAGAAGTACCAGCTCTTCGACACGTGGTCTGCCTCCCACAGGGACAGAGTTGCCATTCCGCTGGCCGAGGGTATCTCGGTACCAGCTAATGACTGCATCTGGAACCAGCCTGCCACTTGCCAGCCTGTGGACAATAGGGCTCTGCGCATGTACCCTCTGCCCACTACGGGGCATGACTTCCTGGTGTCGCACCCGGCACCTAACTCCCTGATCACCTCAGCTACAGCTGAAAGGGCCAAGGGAGGAAAAACCGCATCACAACCCCCTGACAAGGAGGGCAAGCGGATTGATGGGCTGGGAAGGAAGGTGTATTCCTCAGCCTGTTTTGACATGAGGGCAGGAAACTACCTAGCCCTCATGGCCCGTTTTAATTTCACGCTATGGGAGACCATGCTCAGCACCTTCCATGATGCCCTGGATGAGAGCAAGAGGGAGGCTTTCCTCACTCTAACCAGGGACGGCCAAGAACTCTCCAGACATCTAACTAGAGTGGCCTACGATGTCGCCATGTTGGGGGCGAGGGGAATGGCCACTGGGATCACCCTCAGGCGCCATGCCTGGCTGAGAGCATCTGGGTTGTCGCCCGAGGCCCAACAGGTGGTCGAGAACCTCCCCTTCGATAGAGAGGGGCTATTTGCTGCGAGCACTAACGACCAGCTCAAGCAGCTAAAAACTGAGAGGAATACAGCCAAGGCCATGGGCCTTAAGGTATCCGCCCCTCCCCCACCACCCCAGAGCACCCACCCTGGCCAATCCCACAGGCCCCAGGGGCGACCCCAGCCCCCCAACCGTACACAATACTCCCAGGGCCCCTCCTCATACCTACCCCCAAGGGGTAACCCCTACCATGGCCAGTCCCAGGGGCCCTATCAGAAACCCCAGGGGCAATCACAGTCCCAGCCACAGAACAAGGGACCACACAGCAGCCCATCTAAGGACCCTTTTCAAAAGCAGCGTTTTTGACGGGGGCCAGGAATCCTCCCCTGTGGAGGTCCCAGTCTTCAGGAACCGCCTGCTCCCCTTTCATGCGGCCTGGCAGGGAGTCACCAATGACCAGTGGGTCCTGACTACCATTTCTACGGGATACAAGATCCAGTTTGCCTCCCGTCCTGGGGACAAATTTGTCTGTACCCTCATTCCCCACGACCCATCCGCCGCCCAGGTTTTGCGGGCGGAGATGAGAATCCTGCTGGACAAGGGGGCCATTGAGCGGGTCCCCCCACCTGAACAGGGCAGTGGTTTCTACTCTCCCTACTTTGTAGTCCCCAAAAAGCCAGAGGGGTTCCGCCCTATTTTGGACCTCAGGCTCCTGAATAAAAACATCAGGAAGTTTAAATTCAGGATGGTTGGACTCTCTCAGGTTATTCCCTCCCTAAGGGAGGGGGATGTTTTTACAACAATCGATATGAGGGATGCATACTTCCATATCGCAGTGCACCCTGACTTCAGGAGGTTCCTCAGGTTTTGCCTCGAAGGGGAACACTATCAGTTCAGAGTCCTCCCATTCGGACTCTACCTCCCCTAGAGTTTTCACTAAGTGCCTTGCCCCTGTAGCTGCCCTCTTCAGGAAAAGGGGCTGCTTTGTGTATCCCTGCCTGGATGACTGGCTGTTCAGGGGCCGCTCAAGCAACGAGCTGTCCCAGCATATGTCTATGGTTTGTGCCACCTTTACCAACCTAGGGATTCTCCTCAACTGGGAGAAGTCCATGCTGTCCCCTTCCCAGCAGATCCGCTTTATAGGGGCCGTTTTTGACTCCATTCGAGGGCTAGCCTGCACCCCACAGGAGAGGTTCAGGGCTATCCAAGAGGGCTGCTGCAAGCTCCTGGGCAACCCCTCTCAATCCTACCTCTTCTTTTCTAGGCTTCTGGGCCGGATGGCATCCACCACCTTCATGACCCCGCATGCACGACTGAAGCTCAGACCGCTTCAATGGTGGTTGAAACCCTGGCTCCTACCAGGGCTCTCAGACCCAGGCCTCCTGCTTCGGATCCCCTCGGCTGTCCTCTGCCAGCTCCATTGGTGGCTGGACGAGGGGAATGTCTCCAGGGGTATCCCTTTCCGAACCCCCACCCCTCAGATGACAATCTCTACCGACACCTCGATGCTTGGCTAGGGGGCGCACACAGGAGCGCTGTCCGTCAATGGCTTATGGGCCTCATCAGACTCTCAGCTACACATAAACGTGCTGGAGTTGCAGGCCATCAGACTGGCCCTAGTAGCCTTCCTCCCTGTAGTCGAGGGTCACAGAGTGCTCTTGTGTACAGACAACATGGTGGCTATGTACTACCTCAACCGCCAAGGGGGGGGGGCAGAACCTGGCAGCTAATGAGGGAAGCGCAGCTGATCTGGGACTGGTGCATCCCCAGGGGAGTTCACCCAGTAGCCATGCACCTGGCGGGCTCCGAGAACCAACAGGCAGATTGGCTCAGCAAAGAGGGCTCCACTTCCCACGAATGGGAACTCAACCAGAAGACCTTCCTAGAGCTGGTGTCTCTCTGGGGGCCCCCTACAGTGGACTTGTGCGCCACTGGCGCAAACTCAAAGCTGCCCTCTTATTGTTCCAGGGGAGGCGCAGGAGCAAACTCCTTGGGGGATGCTCTCGCAGCCCCTTGGCCGGCAGGCCTCAGGTATGCTTACCCGCCGATACCACTCATCCCCAGGATCCTGGAGAGATTCAGGGAGCAGGGAGGGGACATGCTGCTGATC
>QEPC01003927.1:295612-324984 GCA_003113815.1 Sphenodon punctatus
CCCCCTGGGTTGCCCCGGCCACCTGCGGGGGCCCCTGTGCCCCCTGCTCCCCTCCCCTTGGTTCCCCTTACCCTTTTCCTGGGTGCCTCCTCCGGGCCCATTCTGGCTGCTGTCCCCGGGGCGTCGCGACCCGCCTGCTGCTGTGGGTGTTGTCCCTGGGCTGCCTCCCTGGTCGGGTGCACCACTGTGCCCCCCTCCTCCGCCTGTGCCCCCTCCACCTCCATCGCTGCCCCTGCCTCCTCCGCCTCCTCCGCTGCGTGTGTCGCTTTGTCTGCCTCCGCTCTCTTCCGCCTCCCTCCATCCCGCCATGCTTGCCTGCTGCTGATTTTGCTTTAAATCTCCCTCCGGTGGTTGTGTTGTTGCCGGTTGCCAGGCAGCGACGCTGCGTGCCTTGTCCCCGGCTGGGGCTCGTTTCCTTTGGTTCCGCCCGGGGATTGGCATCCAGACGTTACTTTTCCTTGGTTCCCGGTGGGGGTCCATTTGACCACACTTCCCGGGATATTCCCCCGGCTAGCCCGGGAAGCATGGTTGAAATTGACCCCATGTGGGTATTGAGCGTGATGAACATCTGGCGCGCAACAGACGTTCAGGGCCCTTTGGCCCCACCGCGGGGTTCAGTGTGATTTCGTAACGTCTGAAAATACCCAGAGTCTCCTTTGGACTCTGGCTCCTTCAGAGACCCCCAGACAAGGCCTCCAATGCAAGTGGGAAGAAGGAACGGCCCAGCTAGCTCAGAGGTGCCCAAGCTGGAGGTCAGGACCCCAAGCGGGGTCATGCGATCTGTGGATAGAGTCACATTCCCAGTGGATACATTTGATATAGAGCTGTGCGTTTGTGTTGATAATACCAAAAGAAGAAACTGCTCTAAAGCAGCTCCTATTAAGTTAGAGCCCAAAATTTACAAAATATATAAAGGAATCAGAAAATTGTAAACTCAACCAATTTTATGAGCAATCGTAGTGACAGCAATACGTACCTGACATTTATACAAGAGGCAAACAGCAATGGCAACGTATAAATGTACAAATCACAGGTAGTGGTCTATACACAAGATGGAAGCTAGGAGTCCATTTCAAAATGAAAGCTAGGAGTCCATTTTCCAGTGATGACAAATGTTAGCGAAAGCAGAAAAAAATCAATACGTTCAAGCTTCTTATAGGGTCCCTCGACAGATGCCAACAAAAGCAGGAAAGGTCAATATATTCAAGCTTCTTATAAGATCCCTCAACGTTTTGTCGCAACATCAGGCGACTTCTTCAGGAGTGGAGTAAAACAGTATCAAGATCCTGCATTTTACAAATACATTTCTGATTGAAGGATAACCAATATTCATGTTTTGATAAAACACAAATGCAAAAAGACCTTTTAAGTTCCCATATTCGAAACACAAATACTAGGGTTGTGTATCTGGGTTCCGAGTGAACCCAAAATTTCCTGAAAAACATGGTGTCTGAGGTCTCAAACTGAGCTGCTGAGAGGGGAGAAGGCTACACTATAGAGTGAATGGAAATGAACTGATCTGGCAACCCCAAAGGAATGGCCAGTCAGAGTGTACACAATTCAAAGACAATGGGTGTAAATACAAGTATATATTCAAAACAAGAAACCTCAGGAGATCACAAGCTGCGGACAATTTATAACAGTATGGCTGATGGTACAAACATAAATGTAGCACAAACACTCAGTCCGTGTTGTGTTCAAACATGGAAATGCAAGCATAATTGTGGACATTTGCAAACAATTCCTATGATCATAACATAAGTGTCTAGTTCAATGAATGCATAAACATTTGCAAATAATTCCTATGGTGTTCATAACATGAATGTCCAGTTCAAATGCGTTTCGGGGATCCTGTCCCTTCCTCAGTGAACACTCTTAAAGATTCAAATCCTTGTCCAAAAGGTATGAATGCAAATGCGCAAACACGGGCAATCTGCCCTTATCTCATATACGTACATGTGGTACACACTGGACCTGGAAACTCCCTTCCCCTTGTTGAGGGAAACTAGCTGATTGCCTTCAGTGGTTGGCTGCTGCCGGTAAAATCAAGGCACAGGGTAAAGGCAAGGAGCACTCTGCTAGAATGCTGCCACATGGACTCCAACAAACTCATGCCTAAAATAGGGAGTAATGGCTGGCAGCTGCACCCACATTAGTACCTGATCTTGCTGACTTGAGCTGCTTGCTGTTGCTAGCGCTCCATCCCTTGTTTCATGGAGACATTCTCAGGCATCTTAACAAAATCAAATGTGTGTGGCGCACACAATCAAAAAAGCCAAGGCACAGGGTAAGGGCAAGGAACACTCTGCTGAAATGCCACCACATGATTGATCTCCACCACCATCATACCTAAAATAGGAAGTAATGGCTGGCAGCTATTCCCACATTGGTGTCTGATCCTGCTAACTTAGAGCTACTCGCTGTTGCTAGTGCTCCACCCCTTGATACATTCTCAGGTATCTTAACCAAATTGTTTATAGCATATGACAACAGCATAATATAACCACCTGTTAAATCAACAGGAAAATCCCCCTCAAGATATGAGAAAATGATTCACAACTCACCACCAAACACAGGTAAACTACCAATATTATATAAACTTCAATACATATGAAAACCAGATCTAGATAATGAGGCCACGAACCTTCCTGTCTCACCACAGCTTGCAAGTGTAACTGCTGTGTGGGGCTAATTTAACTTATTTTAAGCAGGAAGGAGACAGGCGACCTCTTCCTGTGCTAATCTGCAAGGCATATTGCAAATCAGCCACAGCTGTGAACATGCTCCCCAAGTAAGCTCTGCTGAGGGATCATGCAAACACAATGCAGACAATGCTGCAGACCCAGTCATGGGGTGAAAATGCCTAATGCCAAACACCATGATGAATGAGCTTAAAGGTAAACTGACCAGTTATTACTATCATTGAGACCGCGTGGATATAAAGTCCCTAGCCTAAAAATCCTATAGACCTCCCTTCTTTTTAGAAGTATGTGATTCTGGGCTTCACCTGGTATTATCTCTATGCACAGGAACCTCAGGTCCTCAGCTCTGTGCTTAAAGTCCAAAAAATGAGAAACTAGTGGTTCTTTCAAAACTTTTCTTCTAATGTTCCGGCAATGTTCTTGAATCCTAATCCTGACCTGTCATGATATGTACCCTACATATATCAGATCACAAGGGCACAAGATAACATAAACAACAGACTTGGTTTTGCAAGTGGAAAAATGCTTAAGTGCATATTTGACCCCAGTGCTGGGATGGACAAATTATTTAATGGAGAGAGCATATGGACAGACTGTACAATCTCCACATTTGAAATGACCATGTGGATGCGGGCATATGAGTATGTGGCACTGTTCTGGGGAGCTTGGCCCTAACCAACATATCCCTCAGCGATTTAGTTTTCTTGTATGCAAAGAGGGGTTTGAATTCACATCCGGGGATCTCCTGAACCAAATGCCAGTGTCTCAAAACCGCCTTACGTATAAAACCCGACCCAGGTGCAAATATGATAGGGCATACCACTCTGCCACAAGGTGGTCTATTCTGTGGGAACAATAACGATTCCCTTGGGCGTCCCAAAGCCTGAAAAAAAGAGTGTCTGAGAATTTTATCTGGGTACCCTCTCTTCTTCAAATTCTGCATGCACTTGCTTGCCTGTTGCATAAAAGTAGCCTCACTGTTGCAATTCCTCCTGATCCAAATCAAATGACTATACGGTAAATTATTTTTCAGATGCAGGGGATGATGACTCATATTCACATCCGTATCCTTCCTATATGTGGAGGTAAATACATTCCCCATCCTATAATCTAGTCGAATATCCAAAAAGTGGATTGTGCTGCAATCAAATTTTAAATCAAATGTAATGTTGGGAACACAATTATTTAAATACTGATGGAATGATACTAAGAATTCTTGTGGTCCCACCCATAGGAAAAACAGGTCATCAATATATCTTTTGTAAAGAACAATATGATCTAGAAAGGAGTTGGATAATCTGTTGTAAATAAACTCCTCTTCAAACCTTCCCATAAAGAGATTCGCTATTTCAGGGGCAACTGTGCAACCCATGTCGATGCCTTTGATTTGCAAATATAATTGTCCCTCATATTTGAAATAGCTCTTGGTCAGGACAAGTTCTGCCATCTGATATAGAAAAGTGGTGCTGGTGGGATGTAAGCTCTCCCTCCTGTTGAGAGTCTCTTCAATAACCTTTAGGGCCGCTGCCTGAGGGATATTAGTATAAAGGGCAGCGACATCCATGGTAGCTAAGACCAGGTCCCCTGGAAACGCCTGCCAATCCATATCATTAAGGATATTAAGCAAATCCTGAGAGTCCCGGATGTAGGATGGGAGCATCAGGACAAAAGGCTTGAGGGCCAAGTCTAGAAACAGGGAGAGGGGCTCCAGAAGTGATCCATTCCCAGAAATAATCGGGCGTCCTGGGGGATTAACCAAACTTTTGTGGATCTTGGGAAGTATATCAAACAAAGGAATTCTGCCCTCGCTTTCCACTAAAAACTCATACTCCTGTTTGGTAATTTCACCCATCATAAGTCCCTCATAGACGATGTCCTGCACTTGCCTATTAACATCCTGTATGAAAGTTTTATCAATGGGTTTATAATATTCCTTGTTGTATAACTGGGAACGAACCTCCTGGTCATAGGCAGTCCTGTCTAGTAGCACTATGGCACCACCCTTATCTGCCGGTTTGATAACCACATTAATATCATTCCTAAGGGAGTCTAGGGCCAATCTCTCCTGATGATTGATGTTGTGCCAAACTTCTTTAGGGGTCCGGTCAATTCTGTCTAGTTCTTTCCTAATGAGATCCTCAAAAACCAAAACCCGTTGGTTGGTTGTCGGGGGGACAAAGGTGGACCTAGGTCTGAATGTTTTCTCAGGTTCTCTCTCTGAATGATCAGTATGGAACCAATCACGTAATCGGATGGTTCTGCAGAATTTGAACATCTCTAAACGATTGGAAAAATCATCATATCGAGGTGTCGGCACAAAAGACAGGCCCCGTTCTAGAACATGGGCCTCTGCCTGAGATAAACTCCTAGACGACAAATTGACCACTATCGATTGCGTGTTGTCCTCCTGGGTCACACACCCACCCCACACCCCACCCCGCGGATGAGCTCCTTGACCTGCCTCTCTCCTGGGAGGGCCCTGTCGATCTCCTGTGCCGGGCTCCCTCCTGGCGGAGGCCTGGTGTGTCCTGAGGTCTAAAAAAGATTCCCGTGGCCGGATCTCATATCTCCTAGATGTAACAGAATCAGGGTCCTCTGAATCATTAGCACTGGTGCTCCCCAACTCCTCTTCTTCACTGGTCGTGAGATTAAATCTCACGGACTTGTGAGGTTTGGATTTGTAGCTACCTCTCCTCCAGTTATAAACCCTATTTGACTCACAATCACGAAGATCCCTTTGGAACTTGGTCCATTTCCTTTCTTTAAGGATCCTGTACTCTTTGTCTAGGTCCAAAGCCAATGATTTAAACTTATCTGTGAATTTCTTGTCACCTAAGGACTCTCTTAAAACTCCCTCCAAATCCTTGGTGTTGCCCTCCAATTTGGCAATCTCCTTATTGGAGGTTTCAATAATTAGGACCATCAGATCAAAACTGCACTTATTCAGGATTTGATTCCATTTAATCTTGAAATCCTCATCCTGTGAAAAAAACCCAGGTTCTTTTGTCATCCTGAGGCCCCTGGGAATCCTTTTTGCCTTAATATACTCCCCTAAAGCTCTGGAGTGGAGATCAGTTCTAAGAGACTTGATTTTCAAGTCTGCAAATTTTCTCCAGGGAGTGATATCCACGCTATATCAAAAAAAGCATTGGGGTTCACTATTTTGTGAATATCCCCCTCATTGTAGCTGAATACACAATCTGGCTCATTAATCATGGTGTACAGAAGGCGAAAGCAAAGAGGCGGCACAAGCGCTCTTCTCCTGTCCCCATAAGGGCAGACTGGACTGCTGAGAGGGGAGAAGGCTACACTATAAAGTGAATGGAAAGCAAGATCAGGTACTAATGTGGGTGCAGCTGCCAGCCATTACTCCCTATTTTAGGCATGAGTATGTTGGAGTCCATGTGGCAGCATTCTAGCAGTGCTCCTTGCCTTTACCCTGTGCCTTGATTTTACAGGCAGCAGCCGACCACTGAAGCAATCAGCTAGTTTCCCTCAACAAGGGGGAGTTTCCAGGTCCAGTGTGTACCACATGTGTGTATATGAGATAAGGGCAGATTGCCCGTGTTTGTGCATTTGCATTCATACCTTTTGGACAAGGATTTGAATCTTTAAGAGTGTTCACTGAGGAAGGGGCAGGATCCCCGAAACGCGTTTGAACTGGACATTCATGTTATGAACAGCATAGGAATTGTTTGCAAATGTTTACGCATTCATTGAACTGGACATTTATGTTATGAACATCATAGGAATTGGTTGCAAATGTCCACATATTTATGCTTGCATTTCCATGTTTGAACACAACACGGACTGAGTGTTTATGCGCTACATTTATGTTTGTACCATCAGCCATACTGTTATAAATTGTCCGCAGCTTGTGATCTCCAGAGGTTTCTTGTTTTGAATATATACTTGTATTTACACCTGTATTTACACCCATTGTCTTTGCATTGTGTACACTCTGACTGGCCATTCCTTTGGGGTTGCCAGATCAGTTCATTTCCATTCACTTTATAGTGTAGCCTTCTCCCCTCTCAGCAGTCCGGTCTGTCCTTTTGGGGACAGGAGACGAGCGCTTGTGCCGCCTCTTTGCTTTCGTCTCAAACTGAGCCCAAGAACTGCAACGCACACCCAGCTTGGCGGTCGAGCTGCTCTCCGACCCTTAGCTTAAGCTGCTGTTTGGAGAGGCTGTAGTGACGAGCCCTCCCCGCCTGCAGGGGCGGCTGCTGCTGTCTCAGAAGTGCTGGGATCAGCACTGCAGCCAGCCCCAGCCCAGGGAAGACCAGGTAAACCAAGGAGAAATGGCGAATCCCCAAGCCAACGACCTCCCCACAAACAAGTGACACCCTAAGCCAGCCACATGTCCCATTCCCCCTCCCAAAGTGAGCCCGCGGCATATGCCGCACAGCATCCATTAAGCGAGCCCAGCTTTATGCCGAGGGCTTTCCGCGCGGGGGGCGGGGACCACTTCCAGGTGTCACTAGTGAAGCTAGTACGGCTGGGGGCCCACGCTGCCTGCATGACTGAGTGCTCGGCTCTTTGTGCCACAGCAGTGGGGGGACAAATTTGGTCCACTGCTTCCCCTTGAGATGAGTTAGCCTAGTCCCTTTGCTGTTACAGCAGCTTTCTGACAGCCCCAGGCAGAGCAGCTCAACAGCTGATCATAATAAACAAGTCCAGGAGGGAGTCTGACCAATCAGGCTCCCTCCTTCCCACCACCTGATGGGTCATGTGGCAAAGTCTGAAAGTGGTGGTGGATGGGAGCGCGCGCCAACAATGCTTGTGTTTTCCAGAGTGCAATGGTTTGTGAGCTGCACTGGCTGGCGCCTGGGTGCTGAGCTGCCTGGCTGAGAGGCTGGGTCAAGGCTATGGAAGTGGAGGGACTGGGTGGGAGCAGCACACAGAAAGAGGCAGCTCAGCTTCCCTCAGCCTCTAAGCTCTCCTCCTCCCCACCCGGCATCACTCTCCCTGTCGTTGTCTCTTCCCTCTCCCTTGCAACTGATTCTGCTGCTGTAGGCTGCAGCAGCGCTAGAGACACCAAGTTACAGCTGGTGAGCGAGTCAGATTGAGCCCATGGCCCTACTGCCGCTGTGCCTAAAGTGAGTCAACCAAATCCATTTTAGTGCACATACTTTCCATCCTTGCCTCCTGGGCTGTTAGCTTGGCAGTCCTAACAGCCCATCATATGGTGTAAAGCTAATAAACTGTTCCCCCCCCCCCCCCCTGGTTCCAAGGAGGTGGGGATGGAAGTGGGTGGGAGTTAGAATTAAATATCTCTAGAAATTAAACAACTCCCCCCCCAAAAAAATCCTCACTTCATAGCATCCTGCAAGTGGTGAAAGGGAATGATTCCAAAGGGACCCATTCGAGTTTGTAACCCTCCTCCCTTCGAACTGGAAGGGCAAAGCCAAGCCAGGATGAGCTTGGAGTGACTGCCTAACCTAGCAGCATGCTTAATGGTCCAGGCAGGGTTTAGCAAAATCAAAACCTTTGGGGACTATAGCAAAGGTCCAGCATAGAATCACAGCCAATCACTATAAAAGATGCTCACATTTAAAGAACAGCCAGGAACAAGCTTACACAAAAGATGTAATGCTTTGCATTTGGGGATCATTAAAAAACCCCATCAAAACTGTCCTCTGAGAAAGAGCTATCTCGTGTGTGTGTTCCCGTGTTCCCGTGTCTCCCGCAGCCAAACTACCCCGCACCCTTGATCCCCTCCTCACTGCAGCCAAGCCTCCTCCTGCCCTTGCTCCCCTAACACACACCCCTGCCAAGCCACCAGCCTGCCTTTATTCCCCTGCAGCCAAGCCCCCTGGAGACAGCTCTCAGTAATCAGCCAGTCAGGGCAGTCACTCTACCACTTATTGAAACAGAGCTGGACTTAGCCACTCTGTTACAGTCCTGGAGGCTCTCGTAGAGGGGAGTAGCCACCAGCAGGAAGATGGTGGTGGGGGAGCGTTCCTCTCCCCCCCCCACCCCGCGGCCAGGGCAAGGAAGCTGCGGGAGGTTCCTGTGGAGGTGAGCAGCCGCCACCAGGTGGCTAGTGGTGGCAGCGGCGGTTGAGGACCAGCAGAGTAAGTGGGAGGGAGGTGGTGGCTAGTCCCTCCCCTTCCTCTCTTTTCCTCCGCTACACAATACTGGCTGAGCTCACCACCCGGCCCACGCCTCTGCCCGAGAAGCATGGGCAATATTGTCTTTATTGGCTGCAGAAAAAACCATAAAACTACAGCAGCACTTGATTGATAGCTCAGGCTCCATGGCTGTGAAGTCTTGGACCTAAACTCCTCTGGGGGAAGGTGATATCGATCATTCAAAATCCGCAGGAAGGGGTGAATTTTGACCACTATCAATTAACTTTTAAATAATTATAACTTTTGATTTTCTGCCTGGATCTTCTTCAAATTTTGCATGTATGACAGTTTCCACAAATATAAGCCATGGTTAAAGTTTCAGAACTGTAGCTCATGCAGTTTCTTCAATATAAGGGCTTTAACAATCCCACCTTTATAATGGAGAGTGGTTCGGCATTTAACTTTCTGACTGCTACTACAGTCAGAAAAAATACCTACAAAACACTCATCACTGCAAATGGGCCTTCTGCTTTACCAGGGTTTGTTTTCCTTTGGCCACTGCTCTGGAGTATTTCCCAGGGAGTCATGAAAAGGTGCCAGTTCGTGTGCCCCGCAAGTAGAGCACAAGTAGTGACCCAGAGCATGAGAAGGTAGGTTGATCAGAATCTGACACTGGGGGAGATAAGGCAGCATCGGCTTTCAATTTCCTGCATTTCCCACTGATTTTTAAATGATTAAACCAAGGTTTTGTGTTTGTGGGCCAGAATGATGGGGAAGAGACTGGAACAGGCAGAATTTCAGAGGATGACAAATATAGGGATGGAAAGTAATTTGTCACTTTATGCAGGAGAAGAGAGGGACCGAGGAGAGTTTCCAAAGCTTGTTTCTGCACTGGACCTCCAAAGTCACCCGCCTGGCCATGAGTGCTGGATAAATCCCTCGTCTCCCCTCCTCAAGAACTGAAATGCTGCAAGACACAGCCCAGGGTACTTGTTCCTCTGATGCACAGAAGGATGGGCCTGGGACCTGTGGGGGGTGGAGAACTTGTAGGCCAGTGGAATTTGGCTAAAAACTGCAATAAACTGTTGCTCACCCCACTTCCCTGAGTGGTGGGAAGTTCCAGTGGCAGCCTTACTGGGTCAGTGTCTCTTTGGCAGGAGAGAGAAACTGGAGACTTACTGTGTGGTATAAGAGTTCATTTATTTACAAATGTACAAACTGAGCCTAAGGGGTAGGCCCTGCTGCCAGCTCCTGCTGAATCCTCCAGGCCCAGCACCCGAGGGGTTCCCCAGAAGACTCTCCCTCTACACCCTCCTGCCCCCAAACTAGTAGGCATTCTCCTGCTAGACTGTGCTCGGCCCTCTCACTCCAACATTGCCCAGCCAGTACTTGGCCCTGCCTGGCCAGAACCATTGTTACAAGAGAAGAGGCTGGCAGGTGAGCTCAGGTGTGGCTGATGACGCTGTACAATGAGTTACATTCCAGGGAGATGAATCCCAGCAGTGAGTTATGTTCTCAGGGAGGCTAGAGCAACCAGATCCATAACAAAACAAATGCAAGTATTTTATGAATGGAAGAAAAGCAAATCTTTCCTCCTGCTCAAAGACAATGGCTGTAGCCAGCAGGATCAGACTGCTGGGGGTGCGGGATGAGAGGGGCAAAGCTTGTTACCAGAACAGGCTAATCCATTTCAATGGGCTTTGGCTGAGCCTGAGAGGCTTAAAGAGCAGCCTGCGTAATCAAGTATCTAGGGTGGCCACTGATGCATCCCCAGAATACAGGACACGGGGGAGAGAATACAGGACATGGGGGGGAGAGGAAGAGTGCAGCTGGCTCAGGGTTCCTTCCCCCAGCTAGGGATGAGCAACAAGCACTAGGCACGGGAAAGGGGATGCAGTGCTGCTGGCAAAATCCTGGCCATGGGTGCACATTTTAAAAATCCCCCCCCGCTGCAGTAGGCCGAATTTAAAAAGTGGTCATGTCCTGGAAATCGAGATGTTATGGTAACTCTAGCACGTCCCTCTCTCTCCCCCAGTGCTGGGACCACTGACTCACCTCCAAGTCCACATACTGCTGACACTGCTGTTCCTGCCTGGATGTCATGAGAGCATGACTTTCAGTGTGTGCGCGCATGTGAGAGAAAGTGGCAGTGCCAGCAGCGTGTGGAAAATACAGGGGGGAAAAGTGTAAGTAAAGGACAACAGACAAATCCTTAAAAAAACAGGACTGTCCTGTATAAAATAGGACCAATGGCCGCCCTAGCAGCATCTCTAGCTAGCGCGGTGTGGAAACTGGTTCACACAAGCACCCTTTCCTTGCTCCAGATTAGCCCAACACGCATTTAGCAGCTGCCTCTGCTTGGAACTGATGCTCCCAGAAATTCTCTCATTCTTCATGAATGTTGCAGTGAGATTCTCCCTTCCTTTGGAGGCTGAGGGTCTAACTGTATTGTAAAGGAAAAATGCAGAAAGGGGCTCTGGGAAGAAAGAACAGAAAGGGACTCTGGGAAGAGCAGAAGTATAGAAAGAGTTTTGCTTGCAGAAAAGTAACAGACTAAGAAAGAACTGAGCAGCTGATGGCCTTGACGGCAGGAAACTGTGATAAGGAATGAACAGGATGGGGCTGGGAAGAAGAACATAACATGCACAGAAAAGATAGTGAAGCAACTAGTGATGTAACCCATAGCCTTGCTTTGACTAGACAAAGGAACAATAGAAATGATGCATGGCAAGTGGAAAAACCCAGCTTTCAACCTGTATTGAGCATGTGTGAAATGATGCTTCTGTTTTGGTATAAAAAGCTTTGGGGGCCGTCCCAAAGCAGCTCTCCTTTGTAGAGCCTGCTAACGCGTTAGCACTCAATAAACTGGATTACATTTTACCCTGACTCTGCGGTACTGCCTCGAATTGGTGAGCCCACCCGAACCCAGTGGATTCAAGGGAAAAATCCACAACAGTATCCACTGGGGAAAACAAATACAAACCTCTGTTAATTCAAGGCCTGATCCTAGCTATGCGCTGCCGTGGTCTCTGTTGTGAAGGCTTCCTGCTGTGGCTTTCTAGAGAGAGGGGATGATTGCCATGTTCAAAGGCAGAGCTCTAATAGGGACAGGTGGTGAAGTTGCACAAGGCTCTAGGAGTCTGGGGCTCACACTCCCTGGTGCAGCTGCATCACCTACTACCTAGAACAGCAGGAGGAAGCTGGGTCCCATTCCATCTTCTGCACTAGGGTCCATTCTAACCTAGCTATGTCCCTGGCTATGGTGGTCCCAAATGTAAGAGCTGGAGACAATGTAGTTCTGATGGTATCTTTTATTGGACCAACTGTAGCAGTGAGAGTATGCAAGCTTTCGAGCCACACGGGCTTTGGATTTTTCTTTGTCACTATTCACTGCAGGAAATAGTCTGGGGTCGGGGCCAGAGGAGCAGCAAGCATTCTGCAATCCCCTGGATACAGAGTAAGCAAAGGGTCTCACCCTTGTTTGAAGAGCTGTAACAACAGATGGAGCAATTTCTCTGGAGCTGCACAGCCCACAGATGTGCCAGGCTGGGGAGAACCAGCTCTACAGGGAAATCTTTCTAGTGGAGCTGAGGGGGCAAACTCTTGAGAGGGGAACCTTACAGTACGTGAGCTTTTCAAGTGACATGAATTTGCTTCCATGGATCCCGAGGTCTGCTTTACCTTCCAAATTGCAGAGCTGTCAGTTTGCTCAACACTTGGTGGGGACATTGAGACTAGGAACAGGTGTCAGAGTTTTTCTGTCCCAGTGCAGCTCTGCTAGGAGCCAAGGACATAGCTATACTAGGGCCAGGTGGCACAGTTGTACTGAGGCCCACAAGCCCAGGGGGGCATGCTCTCTAGTGCAGCTCTGGGAGGGAGACGGAAGGGGCCCATCCTCTGTACCAAGGCCCATTCCCACCTAGCTATGCCTCTGGGGGAGGCACAGGGGCAAACTAGTACAATGCCTTCACCCTGTTTATACCACAGCTGCCACTTTTAACATCACTGAGCTTGTTCACATGAAGCTTTCACTGTGGCTAATTAACCCAGATTGATTAACATGGTGTACTGGATCTGTAGGAAACTTCCACAGACACCCAAGTATAAATTAAAAGCACCTTTTCTAAATTATAGTACTTTTCTTGTTAAAATTGCTATTTAATCCATAAAAAGAATGACCACATGAGATTTTATCCACATTGAAAAATCACATCCCAGAATGAGATTAAATTAAACTCTCTCTCCTTCTAGACAGGCCCTGTGCTAGGTTAACAGCACAGGAGAGTGAAGAAGGCAGCTCATGAGGGCTCAGAGGTTATGCTGACTGCTCTGGTGAACAAATATTTCATGTGGACAGGGGAGACTATAGGGGCATGAGGGTGCTTTCTGGGGAAGGATGGAGGATGGCTTGTCTAGAGCAGAAGTTGTGGTTCTGGCCTAACCTCAGTTAACTGTTTGCCAGCTAATTTGTATTTAGCTAACACAACAAATACACACCAAAAATCTGTTCACACAAAACTGAGTCTTACCTGGAGGAGGGGGCTACCCAAGGTAAGACTACTCCTAGGTTAGTTTACCTGAGGTTAGAGTACTCCACGGTTAAATTATTCAGAATTAAAGCCATATGTGTGATAGCTCCAAGCCAGAGGTTAGTGGATAAGAGTGGCCATAATTCACCCCACCCACTTCCAAGTGCTCTTATGAGCAGTTAACTCATGTTACAATAGGACCCCAAAGTCCTGTGTAGACAAACATAAATGGCGCTCTCTCATTGCGCCCCCTCCCCCCCAGGCCACTGTCCCATGCAGTGCTGGCAGCAGGAGCAAATTCCTCTCCAGTGACAGGGGGAGCCGTGCGTGGTAAACTCTTGGAAACAGAGGGCAGTTCTTTAAGAAATCCAACGTAGTTTGGCTTTGAATGTAGTTCAGGAGACAGGCAAAACTCTAGCTCCTGCGTAGCTTGGCGCTAGGGCCAGCCAGTTGTCCTACAGACTGTTGAAGTGAAGTCAATAAGTGTCAAAATGGGGAGCGTGGTCTCAGCACTGGCTTTCTGGGTCTACTGTCAGCCATCTTAAGATGGGGCGTGTCTTGAGGAAATGATTTTCTGAGCCACTGGAGTGAAGTTTTCCCCATCCAGTTTCTATTAATTCAGCATGTGAACAAAGGATTCTGGGAAGGCACCTCTCCTGTGCGGCTGCCCTTCAATCCAGCCTCTCTGGAAAAGATAAAGGATATCCGAGGGTTAAGTAGTTTTCTCCACTGTGCGAGAGGCTTCCACAGAAACATGGAAATAACAGAACAATGACCTTTAAGCCAGTCCTCTGCAGGGCCCCAATCATTCTGGCTGGCATGCACAGACATTTCCTTACTGCCTTCTTTGCCTGAAGCAAGACCAAGCTCTCAGGAAGAGGCTATTATGCAACCTCTGTGGCCTCAGCAAGTTTATATGAATGCATATAAACTTGAATGCAGCATGAGACAGTGATTCTGAAAACCAGACCCACGTAAACCAGGGACACAATATTCAAATCCATCTTCACTGAAGGGAGCATGCTGCTGCAGAGGTTGTGACTGCAGGCTAAAACCTTTAAGTACTTCACTATAGCCTGTTTTCTACACACAAAACTGATATCAGAACTCAAAAGATTGACAATTTTAGATCCAGGGGTTCTAATTGGATCCTCTGATTGAGTCTAGCTAACCACCAGTCTGCATTGTACACTGGAGATACCAAAATAAAACATAAAGCTTTGCAAACAATACTGCAAGTATCCAGGGTAGAGGTTCCAACACATCACATAACTTTAGGCGCTCAGCTGGGCATCTATGTTGAGGCTGCAGCTGGGTGTCAAATACTTGAGAGAAAGATTTTCAGAAGGTACTAAGGCCATTAAACCCCCATCTCCCTCCGGTCCCTTGTCATTGGGTGCCCATAAGCATCAGCTGCAGGAATGGTTGAACACATGCATGTTAAAAGCACAATATCTGCCAGAGCCATTTGCATAGTAGCAGGATCCAACAGTGGAAGCCAGCTGAATTTGGAATACAATTTCATTTTCAGAGGCACGATCTCCAAAAGTCTGCACAGAACCCACTAATACTGTCATTAATAAACGGCAGTGCAGAGATGGGCAAAGGAAAAAACTGGATCCCTTCTGATGGCATGAGAAGGAGGATGGGTGTAGTGGAGCAATGCCAGGAAATGGGGTCCAGTTGGCTGGCAGTGGCCCAACTGAGTGAAAACCCTGAAAGACACATGGTACCTTATAAAATTAGAAAACAGGATGAAAAGTAGAAAAAGGCAATGTCCACGAGGGGGCAATGCCTGGAAGGTTGGCAATGGAGGAGGTAATTCTGAACTGAGCGAGGAGTCAGTAGAGCTGTCTGGAGAGGCAGAGAAGTGAGCAGTTGAATTCTTCCCATACTGGGGGGTGGGGTTCGGGTCAGGGTGGCCATGCCAAAGAAAGATGGTGTTGTCAAGGTGTGGTGGGGATGCTAGCGGAGGGGGAGATGAGCCTGTGCAGATCTTTGCCATTCCAGACGGCTTGCTACTGTACACAGTCCTGTGAAATATGAGATACAGATGCCCAGTTATAGTAGGGAGCCGCTGAGGACTGCTACCCCTTGAATAAGTTGGGAGCACACTACAGAGTGGGCAGACACTGGCCCTTTGAAGCTGGATAAGCTGGAGCCTAGCTGCTCCCTGTGCAATATAAGCAGCAGCAGCTCATCTGTGCCTGGATACAGAGGCGAGAGGAACTCCCTGGCATCTGCTGGCTGAGGTTCTGAAGGGGAGAAGTAAGAGTGGCTGGGCGTACTGGAGTGCTGACCGGAAGGGACCGGAGGCCTGGAAGCAGTGAGTGCCAGGGATTCTCTCCTTGGCTGGGAGAGACTTTGGGGTTGTTACTTAGGTAGAGCGATATTGTCTATAGACTTGAGAGAGTGTTATATGGAGAATAGAGATTCGTGGTATGAGCTAATTCCCTGAAGACTGTGGCTGTTTGGCATTGATCCTGTTGGGACTTACCCCAGGCTACCGCACTCTGTGACGCCGGTGTTGTGGCTTGAAGCTCTCAGCTAGAGGATATTAACATTTTCATGTAATTCCCCATGACAATAAATTACTATTCACTAAAATAGTGTGGGCCAGGTCTGCTTCTTTTTAAAAAATTTTTGGCCATTACAAAAAGAGGTCGTTTGTTTGGCGAGGTTTCTGAGCCTCGGTGTGGACGGGCTGTGTACAATTGCTTCCCAAGATTCCAGTATCTTCATTTCTGGTTTGTATCTGGGGAGAGTAACAGGGGAGCCTTGGGGGTGAGGGGGGAGATGGGAGACAGTGGGGGCAAGATGATTATCAGCTGCGAGTGGTGCAGATTGGGCAGGAATCAGTGCAAATAGCTAAGGAACAAACTGAGCAAATGAAGGACAGAGAGCTGGTCAGAGAGACTGCAGGATCTTGTGGGCTCAAGGAGCAGTACTTCACAGACTGCAAGAGGTGTAGGGTACCAGGGACTGGGCCAAGGAAAAGGGGGCATTGCTGTAGAAGGGAATAGCATGGATAAAATGATGGGAGCCCTGAATAGCAAGGGATTTGACAAGAAGCTCATGGAGGAGATCAGGAGTCTCTGGTGACTATGCTGTAGGTCCAGATTGATACCTACCCACCAGTTGCAGTCCTCTTCTCCAGCTACTATGATCACCTCACCAATGGAGAAGGTCAGCTCATCTTCACGGTCAGCCTGACAGTCATAAAGGGCTCTGACTCTGCGCAGGTGCAGCTGACTCTGCAAATCAGTAAGAGAGCACCAGACAGCCTTCAGACGGGGGGCGAGGGGGTGTCAAATGGGTACGGTTGAATTACACATATAGTCAGGGGCTGTATAGAGTAGGCCAGGAATCTACTGTCTACTGGCTAGAGGCTGCTTCTGAAATCTTATTGGAGCACAGAGCATGCCTCTCACCAGCAGACTGAAATAATATATTTTGAGACCCTTTAAAAAGTGTTGGTGTATTTGTAAAGTGCTGACTAACTGTAATCACTGACCATTGCCCTGCTCCTCTGGGCATACTCATGTCGCTGCTCACTGCTCCACTAGGGCTCCTCTCCTCTCCCCATACCTCCTTTAGCCTCCCCACTTTGGTAGGTTTTCTAGCCTGCCACCCCTTTACTTCCCTCTTGGGTTATTCATTTCCCCTGCTTACAGGATTCTCCCCACACCCTGTCCCCAAATGCCCCTCTGGGAGCTGTTCCCTGGAAGGGGTTAGAGGAGAGGAGCAGCCCCATGGGATTTGGCAGTTACACCAGGAACAGCAGAGAGACCCTGATGCTGCAGGGCTCAAGGAAGAAAAGCAAGACAGAAAGTGGTTCAGTTAGAAGAGTCCCTCCCTCCTTGTAGCACTGCCTGGCCTGCCACTGCAGCGGCCTACTCAGGAGTACCTGTGCCCAGTCAGGCACCAGCTCCCTCCTCTGGCCTAGTACATTCCAGCTTGGCGCTGGCCGCTGAGATTTGAATCTCTTTGTTTAATTCAAAGGGCTCTATAGATGAGGAGAGGGGCCAGCTGTAGGAGCTGGTTCAGGGCTGTATGTTTGACAGCCCTTTTTGCAGCTCCTCCTGCAATCAATCTCTTTGTAAGCCACAAACAAAAGCAGCCTGAAGGCTGGATGCCATTTTACTCCCCACCCACTGAGAATTGTAGAAAATAAAAATAGCACCCGTGGGAGCAGTCAGCAGACAGGTGACTGGAGCAGGAACTATGGGGGTCCTAGGTAGTGTGTTGCGTAGTGGGCTTTGGGGATCTCTCCTCTGTGTCTCCTCTCCCCCCCCCCCCCCCTCCCAAGGAGTGTCCAGTCCTGCTTCCTTTTATTTTTCCTGCTGGGACCAGGCCACTGGGGTGACATGTTGGCATTTTGTGAGCATCTCTTCTTTGGTGTGTCCATGCCAAATATGGGATTGTTAGCAATTCTGGTGAGGCCTTTGATCAGGAGATAGCCGTAAGCTACTCTGTCCTGCTGTGGGTTGAAGAGAAGTGTGAGCCACTCCTGAGAGGCGGGGGCATCATAATATCTAGAGTGAGGCTTGAGCTACTTTGGGCCTAGCCTTTAAGGCTAGGCCCAAAGTTGTTCCCTTTGCACTTTCCCCATGTAAGCCCTTGCAGAATGAGCGTGTATGTGCTGTCCACAATACACACAACCTGCGTTGTGACAATCACACAGGGAAACAGAGCTTGGGGCTGGGAGATGCATACACTCATTGTTGAAATAAAATCAAAAAGGGAAAACCAAGCAGCTGGTTAGGAAATGGGAACCGAGAGAGGCTGCCTACCTGACTCCTCCGTCTGGGTAGTGGAGGCGGGACATCCTGGGCTGGCTCTGGCAAGGATGGCGGCAGCAGGGCTCTCTCTCCTTTACTTTGGCTGGGCTTACCGAGTGTTCCCGCTCCCTTCATAGCAGCTACAATACAAGCAGAGATTTCACTAGAGATGAATATTATCAGGGCCAAATTGTCTGTTTGACCCATTTGGTTGGTTCATGCTATGTAAACCACCCAGTGAATATCCTGTAGCCCTTAAGAAGCTTAGCTTAGCAAGGATGTATGCACAATACACGAGATGGAGAGTCCTGTAGCCTTGGGCAATGTTCCCGGAGCTGAAGCAGAGGAGGACAGGACGCTGACTAGACTTCCTACATCCATCACTGCTTCAGAATTGGCATTTCTACAGGTTCCAAAACTGGGAGTCAGGCACCTCAAATAAAGAGATTTAAAACAAAAAAAAACAGCTGTGGAGTTTGTTTCCGGGGTCCTGAGTCTCTAGAACACATTGCAATCGTGTTTTCAAGCCCCTCTCTGTAATCATGAGGGGTAGAAATGTTTGGTTTGTTGGGGTTTTTTTAAAAAGAAAAAAGCTGGAATTTCCATTTCAGGCTTTAAAAATCCCCTATAATCATGAGACTCATGAGTAAATCATGAGAGCTGGCAACCCCAGCAGCTTTTCCTTTTAACCAAGGCCCTGGAGTCTTAGCCACTGAGCCGCACGGCAAACATCCCCATAGTGAGCCAGACTGAACTGTGAACCTTCTGAACCCCAAGTCAAATCTCTGTCACTTGAGCTGCAGGCATATTCGCTGGAAGGCTGTCCACTCAAAAGTGCAACTGAGAGCTCAGCTTTTTATGTCAAGTCCTGAGTTCTATGTGTAACCTGTTAGTTTATTTGTAAAGGGAGGTAGCTGCTTATACTCCTTTACCTTATGGAACAGTGGACACATGTACAAAAAGCACAGTCCATGGAAGCAAGAGTCAGATTCATTGACTTCTTGCCCCTCCCCTCTAGAAGCATAATCTAGCAGTGCAGGTCTCTGTCCCTCTCCCTTCCTTCCCTAAAGCATAGTTTGTTCATTTTGCAGGTGAACAAACGTCTTGCTCTCAAAGCTAAAAGTCTGATAGACTATGCTCAAATCAAATTTGTTTATTTGTTTAGCATTAGCCATAACAAAAATAAAACCATACAGCAATACAAAACAATCTTAAAAATAGACTATGCTGAAACACCTTGAATTCACATTCAGATGTACCCAGACCAAATTCACTGAATCTAGCAATTTGCAAGCCAATGGTGGGTATTCAGCCCCAACTCTACCTTCTCCACTCACTCCCGCCCAGTAACATCAGCCATAAGCCCTGCCCAGCACAGCAAGCAGCCTCATGTACCTGAACCAGCCCCACAGAACAATCCTGCATGGTCAGTGCCAATTGGAATGCCTCCAAATGGTGAAAGTGAGAAGGCAAAGGGAGTGACAGATGGCAATGAGGATGCAGGGTTGAGAGATTGGGAGAGGGGGATGGGGGATGGCAAGGGCCCCGGTGTTTGCTGTGTTTTCCCCAATGGGGAAAATGCAGTGAACATGGTTCCCTGGTTGGAGAACACGAGATGAGGTCTGGGGCTGGCTGAGTTGGGAACTGGGGAAATTGACAGAAGAAGATACAGAGGATATAAAGGCTGAAGGCTATTGCTGTTGTGCTGCACCCTGCTACACTTACCCTGCTGCCATGTGTCCAACACTCTGGGGTGGCAGGTGATCTCAGGGGACCCGGCACTGAGGGGAATCACACAGAAAAATGCTCATTCACTCTGACAACATTGAGCTTGTGTCTGCAACTAACAGGAACTATGGGGAAGTGTTCACAGAGCTCATGCAGGAGTCTCCCCCTTGGGCACTTACTACCAGATTGTCCTGTGGTCTGAGCAGCTGCTGGAGTAATATACCATTGACTAGGAACAGGTGCAGCCATTCTGCTCAGGAGCCTCACTGAGAGCAGGATGCACTCAAGGGAAAGATACCCAGCCTGAAACAGGGCACACAGCTCCGAGTTCGAGTCCGAGGAAGATGCAGCACCTCCATATATCTTGCATGATGCAACTGCATACAGATTACGGATGGGAAATCATACTGAAAATCATTATCGGTTCAATATCAGACCGACTGATCTTCAGTTTGGATTTAAATTGTATTAAGCAGAATTGGATTCCCACCAATATGGTTTAAAGCCACGTGTCTGCCCCAGCTCTGCCTCCCCTGGATCTCTACCCAACTCAGGCACTGGTAATTTGCACTTATCTTTTCTTCCTAGGTTCCAGCAACCTGCGCACCACCAAGCGTAGCCTTCTCAGGGCCACACCAGGAAGAAACTAACCCCGCAAAAGCAATGCACATGTGCAAAATGGCTGTCATGGCCATTCTTTGTATGTGTGGCCATTTTCCAAAATGGCACTGGCAGCATTTTGGAAAGTAGCATCTGGTGGCCATTTTGCACATGCACATTGCTTTTTTTGGATTCGTTTCTTCCTAGCACAGCCCTGAGAATGCTGTACTGGGCATGTGGGTTGCTGGAGCCTAGAAAGAAAAGGTAAGTAATAAACTACCCCCTCCCCACCCCTGCCAGACTCCTCTACCTCTACCTCCCTACCGCTGCCCAACTGCTCTACCCCCAGCTCTGCCTCCCCTGGACCTCTGCCAGTACCCGGCGCCAGCCTCCCCCAGAATCCTGTGCTACCCATCCGCCCCAGCAGCGCTGCTGCCGAAGGTGCTGGCGTGAGCGGGACACAGGCAGGCGTCCGGGGGAGGCAGAGCTGGCAACAGCTGAAAACAGGGGATCCGATGGTGGAATCTGATGGGAGATCAGATCCTCTATCTCAAAACTGGATCAGTCTGATTCGCCCAAAAATTAGGTAAATCTGATACCGATCTTTCCATCCTTAATACAGGTTGAGGCATTTCAAGCCTACAACATGTGACAGGAAGTGTTGTATCTCACAAACGAACGATTAAACAACAATCCCACCACCACCCTGGTAAGCAGAGCAAACACATTAAGCCAAACAATGCTCAGTTTGCTAGATCAGCCACGTACCCAGAGGAGAGACTGAGACAAGCATTTTCTGTTCCCATGACCCTAGAGGGGACTGTGCAGGGTTGGTCTTAGAATCTATGGCACCCAGGGTGAAGATAAAATACAGGGCCCCTGTTTGCTTCCCCCTTGAGGCCACTCTCCATGGGTCCCCATAAGTGGTTATGTATGGGGTTCCAACTGGGAGGGAGTGGAGTACCTTGCCCTGGTGAAAATTGAGACCACTGTGGGGCCTCCAGAAGTAGAGAAAATAGCAGGCCCCAGGGCAGTTGTCCCAGGTTGCCCAGGGCTATTGGATCCACCATCGGATCCCCTGTCCACTTATGGGGACCCATGGAGAGTGGCCTCAAGGGGGAAGCAAACAGGGGCCCTGTATTTTATCTTCACCCTGGGTGCCATAGATTCAGTGGAAAGGCAGACCCTAGGAATGCAAGACTGAGATTTCCTCAAACTACCAGAGGGAGTAAATTTGTCTTGCCCAAAAAGCAGTGAGGAAAACCTTCCTGACCCTAGGAGAGAGGCAAGATTGTGCTGTGCCTACTCCTGACAGAACTGAGGAACCTGCATTTTTTTCCTTATGCATTAGCAATACTAGTAAAACCTTAATGAAGTCAATTAATTGCTGTGCTCCACCCAATGATTCCACCTCCAGAGAGCCCTTGTATTTTACAGGAGAATGACACAACTAGCTCATCTCTCCCAGCTACATCTAGATCTCCATTCAGACACACATTTCCTGGGCCTTTCCCAGTCAGCAAGTCCCATAGGGCACCCTGTTGCAGACACACTTTGGGCATTTTCAAATGTGACAGTGCTTGGGTGCCATCACAGACCTACCCCTTCCAGAGAGGGGCTGCCACCACGGCCAGGATCCCACCAGGCCCCCGAACTACTGTGGCGGAGGCCAGGTCACTGGGGAGGGCAGAGAAATGCATGGATGTGCATCCACCTGCCCCGCACTACACTCAGCAGACCACCCCCCTCCCTGACTGATGGCCGTGGCAGCCAATGAATGCTGCCAGTGTGCCTGGAACTGGTGGAGACTTCGGACTGGAGTCTGCTTTACTCCCGCTTGGGCAGTCGGATCCCGGCAGTGGTGGAGGCTAATGCAGGCTGTGACTTGGAGACTTGCCCAAGTCACAGCGCACGTTAGCCACCACCACGGCTGGGATCTACCCTGTGCCAACATCTGGCAGCCAGGAACTAACATGACTGTGGCCCCTGTGCCAAAGCGTGGCAATGCAGGCCACCATCACGTTTGAAAACATACAATGATGTTACCTCATGCTCCTAGGAGAGGCTCCTTCTGGAGGGCAGCATCCTGAATGGGAGATTGGCCCAGAGTCTAAATGAAGGAAGACACAGTGACTGTCCCATTTATGAAGAGCAAGGTACCCTACTTGTCCCTAATGCTCCAGGAGAGAAATGCTCTCCCCACAACCCCTGTGAGAGCAGCTGGGCACTGCAGTATGGCGATAGGCTATGCTCATGCATTCCTCAAGCCTCAGCACAAAATGGAGAGCACTCAAATGATTCTGTTAGGCCCCAGCCTCAAACTAGCAACCAGGAGGTTCTGAAGCAGTGCTCAGCTCTACAGCACCACTATAGCTCTGGGGCCGTTTTCACACAAGAAACTCTCCACTCACCACCCACCCCGCTATACACGTTGCAGGGCTGCAGTGTTGCCCTATGGGTGCCCTGTAACATGTTTAGTGGGTGGAGCGTGTCTTGTCTGAAAACACCCTGTGGCTCAGTCCAGGCCTGGCCCTGTTGAGTCTTGACCCTCCTTATTCAAACCCTTGCCACACACACCAGCTTTCTGATTGACTGCCTGCCATATATAAGGAGGGCAGGCCTGCAACTATACAAATCTGGTTGGATCATCTGATCTGACCTACTTTCTGCTTGATATCAGACTGCCCTTGTATCTGCTATGCCCTGATGCTGCTCTCTTCTTGAACCTGTACCACACTGCTGCGAACCCTGGACCCATTCCCTGAGTCCAGCCCTTGCCCGACAGCAAATCCTTACAATTGCCGCCTGCCCAGCCCAGATCCCTCCCCTACTATGCAGTGGTGTAAAGCAGAGTTTTCTGCTTCTAGCATCCACAGGACCTGAAACAGATTGGGAAATTTCTTCTCTCTTGCAGGTCACTTTGAAAATTAGTTATTTATTTTTATTTTGTTGGATTTCTAGGCTGCTCCCTCCTGCTACTGCAGCTCAGGGCAGCTCACAACATATTAAAAATAAAAAGTGAAAACACCACCAATAAAATACAATAATATTTAAAAATACAATAAAACACTCTCGCAGTGGAGCTAAAAACTCACCCTCCCCACTTCCTAACCCCCCACCTATCACCCGTCTCCCTCGCCAAAAGCGCAGTAGAACAGCCAGGTCTTTCATTGTCTACAGAAAGGAAGGAAGGTCTGGGGCCAGGTGGACTTCCGTCGGGAAGGAGATACGGCCACTGAGAATACCCCCCCCCCGCCATTGTCAGTAGAGAAGGGTACAATACGTATCAAACTGATGGTTATCAGTTTGACAGGTCACGTGCCGAAGTCCCATCCTCCCTGACTGTCCCATGGACCGCAAGTCCTGCTCCCCTCCCCAGCAGAAGTGACATCGAAGGCGGAAGGGATGTGGAAATGGCTAATGCTTCTGGGTCAGGGCAGCAGGAATTACCTCAGTGGATCAGGCTATATGGCTAGGTTTAAGCTCAGGAGCCCCATGGCTGTATAAAGACTATAAGAAGTCTTTATACAGCAGAGAACCCTGAGACAGGAGAGGAGCTTGTGGAAATGGAGGAGACCACCACGAAAGAGCCTGAGATGACCATGGATAGCCCTGCAATGCCACCAGAAGGCCCTCTGGGTAAGTTGTCGTGAGTTGGGGCTGAGGACAAGGGATGGCCCAGGAGGAAAACAGAAACAGGACCTGAGCTGAGTTTTTTACTTTTTGTTTCAGGTAAACTCTGACTTTCTAAAGGCTTCTGAAAACCTGAGTTTGGGAACTCCTGTGAGGACCAATGTATTGTGCCTTTCCTACTTTTGCCCATGCTCGAGAGGAGGAGACTATCTAGACATTTGGAAGAAAGAACAATTAAAACATTGATTTAAATGGGTATGAGTGTCATTTCTGTTTTTAACTAATGTTGCTAAGACTATGGCAGGCCATGAGGTGGTGTTAGAAAGCATTTATTACTCCCCTGAAAAGGCTGGAAGTTTTGGAGGGGTGAACCCCCTTTTTCAGGCTGCTAAAAAACACAGTAAAACCTTGTCTAAGAAAGAGGTGGTTTCATGGCTTTCAGACCAGGACGCCTACACCCTGCACAAACCAGCACACAAGCATTTAAAAAGAAACAAAACGCTCGTATGCGGGGTGGATGCGCAATGGCAGGCTGACTTGGTGGACATGCAAGCATTCTCTAAGCATAATGGGGGCATCAAGTACATTTTAACGGTCATAGATATCCTGTCTAAGTACACCTGGGCCTTAGGCCTGAAAGTCAAGACGGTTGGTGAAGTGGCTAAGGCTTTTGCAGCCATTTTCAGGGAAGGGAGGATACCCTGAAAATTACAAACAGAGCAGGGGAAAGAAATTTTTAAATAAGATGCTCCAAAATTTGCTCAGGCAGCATGGGTGCAGCACTTTGTCACCAACAGCCATGTCAAGGCCAGGGTGGGGGAGCATTTAAACAGAACTTTAAAAACAAAAATGTGGAGATATTTCACAGCTCACAACACTTTTCGCTATATGGATGTGCTAGCTCAGCTCATAAAGAGTTATAATCACAGCTACCACGGATCCATACACACCAGACCTGTAAATGTGAACTCCACAAACGCTGTGAGGGTGTGTAAAATGCTTTACAGGGACGACCTGGGGGTAATTAAGGAGGCAGCCTCTTTCAGAAGAGAAGACCATGTGAGGCTCTCCACGTTCAAGAGCAAATTTGGGAAAGGATATGAGCAAATATTTACAGGGGAAATATTCATAGTGGATGCAGTGCTTAACAAAGCACGGTGGCCAGTCTAGAGACTGAGCGATTATGAAGGCGAAGCGATCGTCAGAACCTTCTATCCTGAAGAGCTTCAAAAAGTCAACCCTAAATAGGACAAAGTTTACAGGACTGAGAAAGTGATAGCCATCAAGGATAAGGGGCGAAACAAGCAGTGTCTGGTAAAGTGGATAGGTTGGCCTTCTAAATTTAACAGCTGGGTAAATGCTTCAGAAGTCACTGATGTTTAATCATGACTGACTTTTACATCAGCCTCCTGAGCAAAGCGTGCAGAAATGTTTTTCCACAGAACACTAGTTCTGCTTTTACTATACAATTAGTTAAGCCTCTGGACCTCCCTGGGGCCTAGGAAGTGGGGTTGCCTGAAATACAATACCCTCACAGTTAGGACACCGTTGTTGCACCTTAAATGGACCTACCTTCTACCCCGTGGCTATTATTCAGGCATTCGCAACCTAGTGAATAATATTAACAAAATCATACCCACCTGTCCAATTCTCCCGAAGTATCCTTGCACTACGACTTTGTGGGGAGAAAAGTCAGCCTTGAAACTCAAGAATATCTCAAGTTTTCTGCTGACAGAGAACAGATTCCAGCCAAACCGCTGCAGCCAGACTTTCCAATGGGGAATTGTGTGAGAGAATACATGAATCTGGTACAAACCGCAGGCAAACACATGAAAGACCGTGTATTGCTTATCAACCANTCTCTCATTTTCATAAGACTGAGGCCCAGCAGTCTCTGTGCTTACCTGGTGTTTGGCGGCTGTGGGGGATTGGATGAGGGTGAGCTGCCTGAAGTTAAATCCAGACAAGATGGAGGTGATGGTTGTGGGGAAAGCCAAGGGAGTGGTGGCACCCATCACTGATGGAGTCAGTCTTCCTCGGGTATCTCAGGTTTGGAGTCTGGGGGTGCTCCTGGATCCACAGCTCCGCCTGGATGTCCTCGTGGCGGCTGTGGTGAAGGGGGCATTTCGCCAGTTACATCTGGTACGTCAGCTTAGGCTGTATGTCTTGGACTCTGACCTTGTCACGATCATCCATGCTTTTATTACCTCGAGACTGGACTTCTGTAACACACTCTATGTGGCGCTACCCTTGGTGCTGGTTTGGAGACTGCAGCTGGTGCACAACACGACGGCTTGTCTCCTAATGGGGATGGGCAGACGCGAGTACATTACACCAGTGCTTCGTTCTCTGCACCGGCTGCCAATAGTCTTCCAGGCCCAATTCAAGGTGTTGGCGTTGACCATTAAAGCCCTAAATGGCCTGGTCGGTCCCTGTGGTCGGCTGGGGGCACCCTCCTTGAGGTCTCCCAGGTTTCTCGGGTGTTGACCTTGAGGAGGGCGTTCTCTGTGGCTGCACCGCAACTGTGGAACTCCCTCTCGTTGGAGGCCCGCTTGACCACCAACCTCCCCTCTTTCTGTAGACAATGTATGACCTGGCTGTTTCGCCGTGCATTTCCCGAGGGAGATATGTGGGTGGGTTGCGTTAGGGAGGGGTAGGGGGTTAAAAAAAATTAATTCAATTTGAATTGTATTTGATATTTGATTTAATGTTTTTAACATGTTGTTAGCCGCCCCGAGATGCTTTTAGCAAGAGGGGGCGACATACAAATTTTATTATAAATAAATAAATGCTTACTCACAGCCACGTAGTGAAGCTTGTCGTAGGTGATGGTCACAAAGTCATTGAAGTCTTCATGCACAGGTACACATCGCAGTAGTGGGACATAAAACTCACCCATGATCTGATGCTCGATGATATCGGTGTACAGGTACAAAGAGTTGAAGCCCCTTGTAATGTCAACGGGGTAGGGAAAATTCTGTATGGGGTGACCAGGGACCAATCCCAAAATATAGGCAAGTTGGCTGTCAGCAGAAAACTTGAGATAGGGGAATTGGGTTCCTTACCTTGGGAATTCCTTTTCTATGTCCCTCGAGGGAGGTCATTAGGCCGAAGGGAGCGATCTCCTCATTGGCCACTAGGAGGCAGCAAAGCACTTTCAGCTGGGCATGCGTGGGGAGAGCACTCCCCCGCCTTCCCAGGTGTAACACAGCTGAGGATCAAATCTTCTCAACTGCAAAACTAAACACATCTTAAAACATTCCCGCGAAGGGGCAAACAGGAGAACTTATTCAACTCAGAGCAAACAGCATCCAGGTAACGAAACCAGGTGGGTCGAATGACCTCCCTCGAGGGACATAGAAAGAGAATTCCCAAGGTAAGGAACCCAATTCCCCTTTCTATGCCCTCTCGTCCAGTCATTTGGATGAAGGGAGGTACCAAAGCAGTAATAATCTGGGCGGGAGCTGGGTGCTTACTGAGGATTTTAAAAACCCTGAAGCACCCGCCTCCCAAAGGCGGTCTCTGTAGATTCTAGGCTATCAATTTGATAGTTTCTAGTAAAGATGTGGAGGCTTCTCCACGTGGCTGCCTTGCAGATTTCCTGAATAGGGGCTCTGGCCCTGAAGGCCCAATTAGTGGATGCCCCCCGAGTAGAGTGCGCCAGAGGCCTGGTCGGGGGAACTAGATCTAATGCCCTATATGCATCAGCTACACAGGCTGAAATTCACTTTGCGATAACAGCCTTAGAGGCCTTGCTACCCCTAGAATGTGGGTGGTAACTCACTAACAAAGAGGATGTCTTTCTAAACGGCTGAGTGTGCTCCATGTAAATTTTAAGGGCGCGGCGGACATCCAGGGTATGCCAGAGACGTTCCAGTCTGTGCTGGGGTTTGGGACAAAATGAGGGGAGAACCACCTCNGGGGAACTAGATCTAATGCCCTATATGCATCAGCTACACAGGCTGAAATTCACTTTGCGATAACAGCCTTAGAGGCCTTGCTACCCCTAGAATGTGGGTGGTAACTCACTAACAAAGAGGATGTCTTTCTAAACGGCTGAGTGAGCTCCATGTAAATTTTAAGGGCGCGGCGGACATCCAGGGTATGCCAGAGACGTTCCAGTCTGTGCTGGGGTTTGGGACAAAATGAGGGGAGAACCACCTCTTGAGATAGGTGAAACATGGATGATACTTTCTGAATAAAGGTAGGGTCTAGGGAAAGGAGCACTGAGTCCTTCCGGAAGATGCAAGAGGCAGGGTCTATGGAAAGGGTCCCAGTTTCTGAAACTCTCCTCACTGAGGTAACAGAGATGAGGAAGGCCATTTTAATGGAGAGAAAATATAGTGAGACCTGGTGTAACGGCTCAAAGGGGGGATCCGTGAGGGCCTTGAGCAACACACTGAGATTCCAGTTGGGGAACCTGTGCACAACTGGTGGAGCTAAGCGATGGACTGGCCTGAGAAACTGCTTGATGTGAGGGTGAGTCAAAAAACGCTACCCTGAGGAGGCTGACAGCATGCTGTCCAAGGCTGACAACTGTCTGGATAGGGTATTGGGGAAAAGCCCTTTCTCTAGTCTCTGAGAGATTGTGGGGACACGAGGAGGAATCTGGTGAGAATGGCACCATCTGACGAAAAATGTCCATGTGGACTGGTAGATTCGTCTGGTGGACTTGCGTCTGAAGGCTAGCAGGGTCTGGACCACCGGAGCCGAATATCCTAGGCCTAGTAGCGCAGAGGACTCAACAGCCAAGCTGTCAGCTTCAGGAAGCTGGGTTGTTTGTACCACAGAGGGCCCTGCGAGAGCAAGTCTGGAGTGAGTGGCAGATCTATTCAGTTCCCTCATGACTGATGAGGTCGGGGAACCAAGGCCTGTGGGGACAGAATGGTGCCACCAGGATGACCTGGGCTTGCAGCTTTTTGGCTCTGCTGATGGTGCACCCCAGGAGAGGTAACGGCGGGAATGCGTATAGCAGGCCCCGAGGCCAGGGGTGGCTGAGGGCCTCTGCTGAAGAATCTCTGTGTCTTTCTGTTGCTGGCGGAGGCGAACAGGTCGAGTACCGGTTGTCCGAAGTTGGCGACTATGATGTTGAACGCCTGAGTGCAGAGGGCTCATTCCCCAGGGTCGACCTCCTGCCTGCTCAGCCAGTTCACCTCCACATTCTCCTGTCCCCTGATATGTTGCGCTCTGAGGGATAGTAGATTGGTTTCCACCCACGTGAGGAGATGTCTGGCTTCTCTGTGGGGGGACAGAGATCTCGAGCCCCCCTGGTTGTTGATGTAGGCCTGGGCCGAGGTGTTGTCCGTAAAGACCAATACGTGTCGT
>QEPC01003927.1:325084-373129 GCA_003113815.1 Sphenodon punctatus
GTTCCTGAACTTAAACCTAGCCATATAGCCTGATCCACCAAGGTAATTCATAGCTCCTTCTTGTACAATCCTCGCAGAAGCAGTCTGCCTCTGCCTGTACAGGGAGCCTAAAGACTTCCACAGAGCGCCCGGGCATTTTTGCCAAGGTAACCCTGTTCCTACTGGTCCATCTCACTCTCCTCAGTTCACAAAGGGGTTACATGGCCCTTTTAAAATTACCTTGTGGGTCCAGCTTCCCCGACCCACAAGCAGAGTAAGCCCAGACTCAAGCGTAAGAACCTTGCGGGTGCAGGGGGGTCTGGAACCACCGCCCTGACCCACAAGCACAGCCCCCAAAGTCAAGCACAATGACCTTCCTGGTTCAGGGGGGGCAGGAACCTTTGGTTCCCGTTGCTCTGACCCAGAAGCATCGGCCACTTTCACATGACTTCTGCCTTCAATGTCACTTCCGCCTTCGACGTCACTTCTGGCAGGGAGGGGAGCGGGACTTCTGGTCCAGGGGACAGTCAGAGGGCGGGACATCCGGTCATGTGACCTGTCAAACTGATAATGATCAGTTTGATGAGTAGTGTACCCTTCTCTACTGTCACCACCTGAGATACTCAGGGCACTCCCAGCCGATCATAGTTAGAGCTCTAAAGGCCACATAGGAGTTGTGGGGGTGGAAGTGTTTATGAGGTGTGCTCCAAATGGGGAAAAGGGGCTGGATTCATGGGCCAAATCCAGGAATTGAATCAAATAAAAACTAACCATAGGCTGGATTTGACTCACAGGCTTCTCACTCCTTCTGTAGAGCCCAGGTGGGAGAAAGCAGCTCTGCCTTGCCTTTAACAGAGGGAGTTGTGTCCATGCTCTCCAGAAGGAACAGGGATATTTTCTGGGTCACTCTGTTACCCAGTCCCAAATTTCCTCTTCAGTACAACAGAAGGCTCAGTGCTTTGGGTGCATGGAGGTCAGAGGCTTCACATGCTCTGGGCTTGTTTACAGGGAGAGTCAGAGCTACAGGTCAGGAAGGGAATACTTTGCACGGAGGGCTGGGCAGGCTGCAGTGTTAGTCCGTGGCAGCTGTATAGCCAGAATTCCACATGCCAGGCAACACCCACTGCCTTCCGTGCATTCTGGTTCTAGCTATGGTCTGTGGGGGATGGTTTCTCCCAGAAACATGAAACAAGAAGAGCTAAGCTTCCTCAGTGTGCAGTCCTCACACTGTCAGAGTGAGGGGAAAGGGAACGTCTGGGACGTGATAACTGGACTGGGGCAAAGTGTCAGGCTCCAACAACAGACGCCAAGGGATAATCCAGAGACAGGGTTTGGAACAAGAGCCAGAGGACAAGGGAGTCAGTCCAAATGGGGGCAAGGAATGGGAACAAGGCTGGGGGACAAGGAGGCAAGCGTAAGGCAGAGACAAGACAAGTCACAGGAACTATCAGAGCTGTTGTTCTGCCCAGATTCTTGTTACTGCCAGCTGCCTTACATGTTGTCAGGGAGCTGGGGGGCACGAGACAAAGCTGGGTTATGAAGCCTTATCCCAAGGCTAGAGGGTGTGGCCTAACTGGCACAAGGAAGGCCTAAGCTCAAACAGCAGCTCTGAGGCCCAAACCCAGAAGTGGCAGTGGCGCTGAGGAGCTCGCTCCTGCCCAGAATCCCCAAGCTTGTCAGTTTGAGGCTGGAGTCTAACACACGCTATTATTAGGAAGAACATGCCTCTTTCACCAACCCTGTTCTGAGCTCCTGAAGACAGTGACACGCTGCTCACTAGTGATGGACTTTGGAATTTACTTCTGTTTAGTATTTACTTCTGTTTCAGTTCCGTTTTCCATTGAAGACAATGGGAGCCTTTTCAAAGGAAAAAGATCCATGGGCATTCTAAAACTAGTCAAGTGTCTACTAAAGTCGAATGTATGTACTTGTCTGATGCTGCTTTGGGTGTGTGTGGCAGCACTGGGTTTGGGGGGTGGGAAATGTCAGGGGCTGGGGGCTTTTAGTGGGCAGTGCTTTGAAGGTGGCTGTGGGCTCAGGGGGTGCCTTGTAGCTTTGGGCTGGAGTTCTGTGGGATCAAAGGGGGTTGGCTGTGCCTAGGTGAAGGGCAACGATTAAGGGGGCTGGCATTGGGGGGCTGGGAGTTTTTAGTGGGTGGTGGGTGCTTTGCGTAGGGCTGGCAATAATCCAGGCCGGAGAGTGGAGTTGGGAGACAGAGCAGAACAGGAGAACAGTAGCGCTGCCGGAGCCTGGGTGAAATGGACCAAACTGCAATTAACAAGTGGGGAAAGATGGAGAGTGGCGGAGAGCAAGCCAAACAGAGCCCAGCAAATGGCAAAGGCACCTTTGTTCAAATTTAAATACTAAACAGAATTGTAGTATCTGCTGCTCACTTTAGTCATATTAGTATTAATACTACAGTGCCTATTTTAGTGCACTTTAGTATTAATACTAAATCAGTATTCCCATTGCTATTTTTCACAGCCTATTGGATTGAGTTAGTCTCACTCTCATACTCCAACAGTGAATTAAGTAAAACAAACAGAATCACATTCAACCTGCGGGATAGTCTCTAAACTGAACTGTGACTGCCCAGCTGATTCAATGAACACATTATTTATTACCTGCACCCAGGTTAGTGGGGCCAGATGGTACCCAGGGGACGGGCTCTGAGGAGGTTCTCTTGTGCCTGAATGTCAGAGATCGTGGCAGGATTTTCCAAGGTGGTGTATCCAGAGCAGAAACTGGTGGGTTGGGAGGAGGAGGAGGAGGGAAGCTGGGAGCTGCACCAAAAACAACAACAGTGTCAGTCAAATGGGGGCAATCAGCAAGACAGCCTAGTGGACAGCTGGAAAATGCACAGAGTTAGGGCTACTGACAGGAACCAGTCCCTCAGCTGTTGTAAGTCAGAGCATCTCCACTGACTTTAACAAGCTGTGCCACTTTACACCAGCTGCTACTGGCATAAGACACGCAAAGGGTGTTTTTAAATGAGCGGGGGGGGTCCATGGCCGCTGAGTGGCACAGCTGCGGAGCAGCCACTCAGCTGGAGTGCAAGGGGAGGGACTGTAATGGGCAGCTCCCAGTGTGACTGCAGCAGCAGCCACCTCGTGCTCCCCCTGCCACGGGCCATGGGGGAGGGGGAAGCGTGCTGGGTTGGCCCTTGAAACGGACACATCCCAGCGTGAGCGTTGGGGAACCCAGGCTCCCCAGCAATTGCAGCCAGTTCCTGTGACTTGCAAAGGCTGCATTCCCCACCCTCAGTGCCTATGACAGGGACAGGCCGTCGTGAGCACATAACACTGGGGCTCCGTTCACTGTACTGGCTGCTCATAGTCTTCTGGGCCCAATTCAAGCTGGTGGTTATTACCTTTAAAGCTCTATATGGCCTGGGCAGGACCGCCTCATCCCTTGTGTCCTGAATCGGCCCCTGCGGTCAACCGGGGATGCCCTCTTGGAGGTCCCTCAGGTATCCCGGGGGGGAGGGGGCAACTTTCTAGAGGGCGTTCTCAGTGGCCGCACCTTGGCTGTGGAACTCCTTCCTGGCAGAGGTTCACCTCTCTCTGGATCTCCCCTCCTTCCATAGAAAATGTACGACCTGGCTGCTTTGCCAGGCTTTCAGTGAGGGGGACGGGTAGTGGGTGGGTGGGTTTCTTAGGCCACATTTGATTTTTAAATGTTTAATGTTTTTTATATTGTATTTTATATTCTATTTTATTGTATGCCGCCCCAAGCTGCCATTGGACAGGAGGGGGCGGGATATCAGCTATGAAACAAATAAATTAAAATAAATAAATAAATGTATGGCGGACCAGTCTGCCAGCTGCCACTGCCAGCTGCCACTGTTTATACGGGCAGGGGATGCACGGCCACTGGTTTGCCCCACACAGAGCACTCCAGATTTCTTGGCCGTGCTCTGAGTGGCTATGCGTTTCCTGGCACCACCTTCAGACGGGTGGTCGGATGAGTGGCTCCTGGGTGGCCATGTGTGGTAGCATCTCAGAAATGGATCACTGCATTATGACCCATTTGTGCAATTCTCTGAGGCAACCAAAGCTGAGCTGTTGGAGACGGGATACTGGACTAGACAGATCACTGATCTGTCCCAGTTTTACATCTTATGCTTTCTTTGGCGCTACCAGGTCTCAAGCCCTTTATGCATATCTCCTCCCCCTCCCCCTGCAACCACACTTATCTAGGGCCTTCCTGCTTTCCTTGGGCCACAGACAGGGCAGGGATAGAGTGCACACTTTTTTGGAGACTCTCATTGTTGACAAGACTTAAGCCAAGGCACTCATGTACCAATTTTGAACATGGCAATGGGTTTACAAAAAGAAGGAACAGAACGTGTTCTGGGACCAGTCTCCACAGAATGACTCCCTGTGTCTGCAGCAAAACTCCCAAACCTTGGAATGGGACAGCAGATGAAGTCTAACCTCTGGGTACACTGCGTGGTGCTAATGGTGGGACGTCAAGACCATGGGAATGGGGGTGGGGTATGGCATATACATCATAACATTTTCCCTGGGCCCCTTGACTTGCTCCCTTTGTAAATCCTCCTGCATTTCCCATCTGCTGAGAGGCTGTACTAGGTGGATGATAGAAGCTCTGAGGACGAACATGCTCATTTTTCACAGGACTGAGCTGAAAAAAAGAAATGTGCACATTGAATATATGGAGCACATAGGAGAGAAACAAACAGGACCTGCAGCACTCAGCAGGTACTGGAAACAAGCTATACTATAGAATCAGCAGCCCCAGTAAATGCCTCCCCCATGAACTGAGGCCTTTTTCAAAGGGCCTATCATTCGCTCAGTCCTTGGACATCTTTGCTGAGGGGGTAGATGGGCAAGAGAGACCAGTTAGGGGCACTCCTAACCATGGTTTCTATGACACAGACTCCTACATTTTTAAAATAGGTATACATTTTTGAATTTTTGACAAGTTCCAAACCAAAATTTGAAAACCAGAGACTCTCTGCACCTCAGGATTATACATATTGATAACACCACCTCAAGTATTCCTTTATTGTATTTTTCTTTCCAAAAAACTGTGTTTAAACTTTATACTTGTAAGAATTTTTAATTATTATTATTATAAGCATTTATATAGCGCCAGCGATGTACCTGGCACTTTACAAGAAAATAAGATAGACACGGTCGCTGCCTGAGAGCTTACAATCTTCATTAAGCTTCATTTTGAGAAAACAAAATAATTTAAAGCATTCATTCAACAATAAAATTATCTCTTACCTATTATTACAGACAATGCACTATATTTTTTGCCTCCTATTTACATTTTATTTTACTTCTAGTTGATGCATAGCTATCAGTCACCTCCCACAATCATGGCTCAGCAAGAGTCTCATGTTTCTTGTGCTGTAGCTATGGGTGTCGTAATATTAAAGGGTCAGTGTGGGAACTGTGCTCAGAGGAGAACAGGGGGAGGAACCTCTGTTCCAAGAGGGGCCCTATCTAAATTGCTGGCATCTCACCTTCTCATCCAGATCATCATCGCTTTCAAACATGTCCTCCTGGCCCAGCCACCATTCATATTCCACATGAACACGCATGTTGAACTGGTTATTTTGAGCCTGCAACAGCTGGAGCACAGGGAAGCGAGACTTAGCTCATGTTTTCTCCCACATCTCCTCTAATGGCTTCCCCTGGGTAGTATGGGCTACCCAGGAAGAGGCAGATTAAGAATTCTTGGGGCCCTTAATCCAAATATTATTGCCTTGATCACCTCCAACCCCCACAACAGTGCGTCATCCCTCCCCCACCTTTCTCTATGGTAATGATGGCCTAGATCCTCCAGCAGCAAGCAGGGTGCTGCCAGCGCAGTCTGCTCTGACTGAGCTGCACCTGCAGAACAGCAGCAGCACCAACAGCTTCCAAATGGCTGGGGACTTCTGTTTCAGAGGGCCCTGGGCTGGATCCCTTCATTAATCTGCGCCTGTGCCCAGGATCACAGACCCCAGCTCTAGGGTGCATCAGAGAGAGTGTGGTTTCTTGCTGCGAGAAGAAGCAGCCAAGTATAAAGTAGCGCTTTCCTGGTGGAAATCTTGGAGACCAATCTATGCCATTTCCATCCTGGGGAGTTTCCTGTAAACGTCCTCCTCTTAATGGGGTCTTGGAACAGGGCTGTCCAACTTTTTGGCCACCACCCCTTCAAGTTCCTATGCCACCTGGGCTACCACCAGTCAGACCATGCTGCCTTAGAACATGAGACAGGCGCACAGGCACCAAGAGCAGGAGCTCTGGGTATTGCAGACTGAAAACCAGTCACCTAGGTTTATTTCCAAGTCTATGAAGTCTTGGTCTTGGGGATCCTGCTGTTTGCCAATGAAGGAATCAGTTCCATCGCAGACTCTGCCATGTGGCAACTCTGAATTTTCTCCTGTCAGCCCCAGGCTCCAGAGGCACCTGGATAACCTGAGGGGGATTTTTTTTTCCCCCAGGGGAGGACAGAAAGCAGGGCCACGTTGGAAAAGAATGGGGCAAAGAGGCTCTCCCACCCTCGTTCTAATACAGGCCATATCCTAGATGGAGCTTCATGACATCAGGATGCTCTGAAAGGGGCATAGTCACATCAGAAATATTTGCCCTGCCCCCTTCCTGACATAGCCCTGCCCCCTGCAGAGAATCGTGATGTCAATACAGTCTGAAGGGGGCACTGCCATGTTGGAAAGCAGGAGGCGAATCCCTTTGCTGTGCCCCCTTTTAGTGTGGCCCTGTCCCCTTCAGGTCAGAGCTTTGGGGAAGTGTAGATGCCCGGGGAATTGAAGGCTGTCGGTAGCAGGATCTAAACCTTGGAGTTCTGTTTACTCTGATCGGAGGCAGCTAACCTTGTTTCCAAAACACTCGGAGACACTGAATGAATTTTATCATTCCCTTTACTTTAAAAGTCCAGCTACAATAAAACACAATACAATACTATGGCAAAACAAAGAAGGGACCTTAAAATATGAGTTATAATTATAAATAAATGTAAAATACAGTCGCTACTTATTAATAACAATAACAATAATAATTAAAGTTTAATAATGGGTGTCGCATGCCAGACAGGAAACATGGCTGCCATGTGCCTGCATACACTGGGGCCGGCCCCTCCGAGTCTGGCATGTTAGGAAATGGTGACAGCAATTCCTCCTGGGGAAGAATGTGTGTGCTAGAGGGAGGGAGTGTGCGTGTGTGCTGGGTGAGAGAGGGAGGGAGTGTATGTGGTAGGGGGAGTGAGTTACTGTGTGGAGGGGGGAAGAGGAAGGGTGTGAGTGAGTGACTGTGTGTGAGTGGGAGAGGGGAGCGAGGGGAATGAAAATATTGCTACCCTGCTTGTTCTTTTAGGCAGTAGCATATACAAAGTGGCAGGAGAGATTCTATCGCAAAGCTTCCCAAACTGTGAGTCAGAATCCTTGACTGTGACTGTGTGTGTGTGTGGTGGGGAGTGATTATTTGTTTGTCTTGTCTGTTTTATATAGAAATGTAAATACATATAAAAAACCAATTGAAATTCAACCAAAAACTCCTATAGTGTTTAGAAATAAGTTAAGGCAAACACAATTTCACACAAACATTAAAAAACAAGGAAACTGAAACTTAAGGTGGCATGGTATGTGTAAGTTAAGGCACCTTAAGTTTCAATATCCTTTTTTTTTAATTGTGTGTGTGAAATTGTGTTTGCCTTAACTTATTTCTAAACACTATAGAGTTTCTTGGGTTGACATATAACAGAATCACAAGAGTTTTCCTAATACAAAACTCTTGAGGATTCCATAAAAAAAAACACCTTGCAAAAGGGAGAGTCTCAGCATCTCCACTGAGAAAGTCAATCTCCACAAGTTATCAGCTACCTTTTATAACAAATGCTTATCTCAGGAATATGTCAAGAACTATAAGCAAAAAGGATATTTATAGTTCACATCCTGAGATTCTCAAAACAATCTCTCAGGCTTATAAATTAACACAATATTCCTCCTCCCTTTCCATATATGGAAACATTCTGGGTTACAATCAATGTCCAGAACTTGAAGTTACCTTTTCAGTTACTTAGGAAAAAATAGAATAAAATATATGAGGGCCTCTGGTGGTCATTCTTGCTCATTACACCAACTTAATTTAAATTCATATCATTCAATATTTTACAAGCTAAAATAAAAGTCTACAGAAGGTGGCAACCCTAGTGGCAACTCTTGGCCCAATATCTATAGTCAGTGGAGGTAGCTGGAACAGCACATCATTTCTTACCACTTCTTGACACCGGTCATGTCCCATCTGCCTGGCAACATCCAATGCTGTCTCTCCAGCTTCATTAGCTGTGGGGAAATATTAGCCGTCACAAAACCTATGAAGAACACTGAAGTCAACTGTTCTTATCAGGGAGTTAAATCCATTAATACAGTCATGCTGAGAGGTCGTTGAACCCAGCTGTCCCCCAACCCCAGCTATGAATGCAAGTGACCAAGACATTTGGACACTTCTGTGTGCCCTGGAGCTGGAGGGAGAATCCCAGAGCTCTGACTATGGGGTTCCTGGACTTTTCAGCCTTCAGATCCCACTTATAAGCCCCCATTGGACTCTGCAGCATTTGCCACTGCACCCTTGAACACAAACACAATGTACAATCAAGGGAATGCAGAGAGGGGAAACCGGTATTAATTGCCGCTAAATGGATACTGTAACTAAAGACTTACACACAATGCAGAAGATACATAGAGATGTGCCACTCCTAACTTCAAATGGGAATTCTCTCTGAACTTGCAAATTCAGGCAGAGAGAGATTTTTTCACTCCCCTTAAGCTGCAGGGCCACCCAGAGGTTCCTAGAGGCAGAATATGCCATGTGAAGCCCCTTTATTCCATCAGCCACTATGTTCAAACTAACATCTCAATATGGTTTTGGAGCCCTCTTTTGTGTAAGGCCCAAGGGTAATCACCCTTTTTGACCTTCCCAGTAGGCAGCCCTGCCCTCAAGCACAGGGAAAGCTTTTCCTAGCTCCTCATCCCCACAGAGAACTCATTCATGTTCCTTCTATTGTCCTGTCATTCAGGGTCTCCTTCTCCCCTGTAACTAAGCTAAGTAGCAGGTCCATCTTCAACTTTTCAGCTCCATGAATGTATCACTGTCTCTTCCTAGGTTTCCTTCTCCCTTGCTATCCTTGTAACCCCCCCAGTGCAAGGACCTGTTCCTAATTAATTTAGGCCGTTTTCACATGGATGACCCCCACCTGTGTGCGGGGGAGGGGCGCGCCTGTACAAACACTACGGCGGGGTGTGTGTGAGGGGGCCTCCGTGGGAACCCGCGCTCCTGCGCTCCACCCACTGCACACCCACGGAGCAATTGGCCAGAATGGTGGTTGCTCCTTGGGTGGAAGTCGGTGTGCGTCCATGGGAACAGCCGCCCACGCACCACACACGCATCGCCGCCTCCACCCATCCCCTCACGGCCCGTGTGAAAACGGCTTCAGTGTCAGACATATTGCTGCCAATAAATAAATACATAAATAAATCGCAATAAGGTTATTGAAGCTTTGGTTTGAAATACAATCTCCACCAGCTGCTCGTTGTAACATTTCCAAAAGTACCAAAGTGATTTGGAGACTGACAGCCTGATCCTCGAACTGTTCTGCCATTGCACTGTCTCTTATACACATCTAGATGTGTATAAGAGACAGAGCATAAGGCCATGGCAATTTAAAACAAACAGATACAAAACAAGAGCATGTCATTTAGTACAAAACATTTCACAAACCAAAATTTCTTGAGGTCACATGCTACTTCTTGTCATGTGATTAGCCATGAAATAAATTGAACACTATTTAAACAATATAAAACTTAATAAGTTTTTACAATTCAAATTACCCAAGTAGTCATCATAAATCATTCCAACAGTAACCTCTATCCCCCCAAGACAAACAATTTACATTCTAGCTCAGAGATCTCCAAGGGTCATCCATACCATGGCAAATGCATAAGTTGAAAAAATGTACTGACCCTCCTGAGTTCATTTAGCTGGTGTTTTGACCTTCCCACCTACATTTCTATGCTTCTTCACAGAATTTTGATACTTGGGATGTGAATGTAGCATCCTTATCACACAATAATGTGATCACAGTCTCTTGATGTGAACTAGCTTGCAATTTGGACAAAACGTTCCTCAAGTACTTCTCCCGGATATGTACATGAAATTGACAGACCAGCAATATATGTCCTAAAGATTCAACTTCCTTTTGATTACAAAATCTGCAGAGCCTATCCTGGTAAGGGATGCCAACATATCTGCCTTCTACTACCGCAGAAGGAAACAGGTTTAGCCTTGCCAAAAGGAAAGCCGCTCTTCGCTCCCATGAACTGAGATTAGCCAAATAGGAAGCAACTTTATAAGATCTAGTGGGAAAAAATTAATTCCAACAGAGTTTGCATCAGTTGAGAGCTCAGAGGATCGGGCTCTACATAGTGCCAGTGAGAGCTTTTTGGAGTCCTGGGCCAAAATGCCATTCAAGACCTCCTCGTTCCCTCAGTGCCTCTGTTTTCAGTCTCATCCCTAAATTCATATTATACACAGGGGAACGAGGTGCCCTCTCTGAACTCCCACAGGGCTGAGGCCCAGGTCAAACTGCCACACCTGCCCACCCTCTCTCTGGTCCTGTTTGCAAGTCTCATTTTCAAAACTGATGTAAGCACTTAGGAGCCTAAATTTAATAGAAAGCCAATGAGATTTAGTCTTCTAATTCACTTTAGTGCTTTTGAAAATTTTGATTCCACTCACAGGATGAAATTTTCCATTGCTGAGCTATTCACATGTAATCCTGTGTCACTGAGTAAGCCACTGAGATAGGGAACTCCTGTGGGAGCAGGAAGAGGCGGAAAGGCAAGACAGGAGGTTTCACAATGTAGTGCAGGTGAGAGGAACAATTTTCCTCCCAGGGGCCACTTTGAAAATCAGTACAAGCTCTGAGGGCTGCATAGAAGTTGGGATGGGGGTGCTTAAAGGATGCACTCAGGAAAAGGAGGGCCCAGATCATGGATCTGCGCCACAGATCTGTCCCGTTCTTGTGTGCATGCCCTTGGGTGAGAACAAATGAGACGGTAGCCCACACCAGGTGGGTGTCCATATGCCATTTATTAGGTGTTGGCCTCACTGGCCACATGGCCACCACCCACCAGACAGGCAGCTCCCACTCACAGCAGAGTCCCGGACCATGCAGAACCTGCCATGTGGATGAATGCAGGCTAACATGTGCCCACAAGTCCATGTCCCATCAATTAGGTTGTGTGCAACCTCCATGCATACAGGCCCACCAACATCATAGGGTCACAGGCAAGAATCCTAGAGTGTTCTGAGCAGCAACAACTTCCAGCCCCCCTTCTCCACTCTCACGCCCACTGGTGTGCACATAACAGCCACCTTAAAAGACCACTACGTCATTTTCAAAAATGCGTTCTCCTGGCTTGTCTTGGTTGGCAGTATGTGCCCAACGCTTGTTGTTTCCCAGCTGCTGCATTCTCAGGAACAACTTGCAGAGGATTACCATCGGCGGGATCAGGCACAAGTCCTTTTACAACATGGTTTCTGTGCTTCTTCTGGGAAAGGAGGGAAGTCTGGGAGAGGGGCCCTTGGAGAATGGCTGTATGGCACAACAATAAGCTGTTGTGGGGGATGGGGGTTGGAAGGGAAGGGAGTGGTGGATGCACCAAAAACTGGGGTTGGGGAGTCCGCTGGCCATGCATTTACACTTGAAGGGGGGCACATAGTAACTGGCTGCATGGCTGTGCCTCTGCGCTTCTTATTGCTACTCCCAGACCTGGCTAGACTGCGAATGCCAAATAGAAAAACAAAGACATTCAGGCCCACAGCCAGTTAGCCTGCGAATGGCAATAGGAAACACAGAGGCTCAGGCCTGCAGCCAGCTAGTCTGCGAATGACAATAGGGAATGCACGGGGAAAGCCCGCCTGGTGGGAAACAGCACAAGTGGGGGCAAGGAGGGAAAGTATGCTGTCCTGGTGCTGCGATGGGGAGCCGGATGGGCCAGAGGAAAACACAGCGAGACACAGGAAATATTTTTAAAGACGCTATTGATATCACAAAAAGATAATTTGAATCAGTTCACCAATGCTCATTACAAACGGTCACTGATGTTGGGTGTTGGGGCTAACGTTGTGGTTGATGTGCTGGTACAAGATGTCCTGGATCTCTCTGGCTATGCACTGCTCCACTCAGTTCAGCTGGTTCTGGAACAGGGACACTGGCTCTCCGGAGCTAACTGGCAGGAACGTCTCCAACATCGCCCCACCGGTCTTGCAGATGTTATGGAGAACACAGGCAGCAGCAGTTAGAAGTGGAGTGATCACCAGCTGGAAATCAATTCTGGCCACAATTGATCTCCAGCACCGCTTTTATAACCTAAAAGGTCTCTCCACAACAGAGCAGGTGGCATTGAGCTTCCGGTTAAATTACCTTTGCTCTAGGATGAGGGCAATCTGTATGCCTTTAGGAGTCAGGGCTTCAGGGAGTAGGCAGGATCCTTGAGGACAACAGGCCTCATGAGCACCTCCACAATGCATGTTTCAATGGAGGCGCCAAAGTCTCCAGTGTACATGCAGCAAAGAAACGGGTTGGCAGAAGATGTGGGCGATTCTTCCCAGACCACCCAACCATCACATCCCCAAGCCAGGCATAGTGGTCCACTCTGGCCTAAAGAACCACAGAGAAAAATCCCTTTCAGGTCTGGTAGTCATCCTTGGTATGGAGATATGGCTCCCATGGATTGCCCCTGTACAGTTCAGGAACCCCTCCCACCAAAAGCTCTCCATTAGGTCAGTCAACTGCACCACCCCGTCCAGCAGTACTTCCACAATCGCTATGCAAACCTCCACTAGTATGGTGCCCACTGCGGCAGTTTCAGTGCCAAATTGCTGAATGGCAGAGCAGCAAGAGGGGTGAGCTTCCAGATGGTGATAGCCATGTGCTTCTCCATGGGAATGGGTGAGCGCATCACCATGCTCTGTTTCTCCAGTTCAGGTCTGAGGATCATGGCTATCTGCAGGACAAGGCGACAGAGAATCCTGAAGTTTGCAACCCACTTGGTGTCTCCCCACGAGGACAGCACATTCTCCCACCAGTCTGTGCTTTTCTCCTTCACCCAGACCAGCCTCTTGGTGGCTACAGCCCTGCAAGTTGCATTGCTGACTGAAGCTGCGTCTCTTGACAGGTACCTCTAAGCACACATCAGCTGCCCCTGCTTGGCTTTGATCCTCCCCAGCGCGGTCTGTTGTCGTGGAAGTAGGCACGTATGTGGCACTGAAGCAGGCGCCACCTCTGCAATGTGGTGCACCCCACTATCCTGGTCAGAGATTGAGCAAGAGCCTTTCTCTGCCTTGACCTCACATTGTGCCAATGACAGCAGAAGGACTGGACCAGTTCGATTGCTCACAGGTTCTGCTCAGCGGCAGAAAGGAAAGCCTGGAGTACAACAACAAGCAAAAGGAACTTCTTGGCATGTGTGTCTCCATGGCTGCAACTCCGGCATCCATGAACTCTGCAGACCGCACGCCAAATGTTTTGAACAATTTAAAGAGCTCGGCAGCTCCCTAGCTAGGATTGGATGTGCACCACACGTGAGCAGCTACTGGCCACTACTGGTCATGTGTCCTTACAGGACTGGCTGCGCATCAAGTGTGAGTTGCTACTGTCTGCTATTGGTTATAGGCTAGCTATTGGTTGAAAATAGCTGGCCTATTTTCCAAAACTTATGCTGGGCATGTGTGTGTTGCTGCACCAGCACTGCCAATCCAGGTGGCTATTAAACTACATAGACATTTGTCACAAGCACTTCAGTGCACACACTAACTCATCTAAAAATCTTACAGATGTTAGCACCACAGAAGCATGGAATGTTTTAATTTGGGGGAGGGCAGGGAGGAATCACTGAATGTTAAGAAATGGGCAGGTGGTGGGATCTGCAAGGCAGTGAAGGTCACTGTGCTCTGAATGTATGTGGGAGCAGAACTGCCCATTGATTAAAAGCTACTCATATATGTCACCCAAGGTACAGGGATGGATACCATGGCCTTTACTGACATTTGGGTGAGGCCTGATATACAGAGAGAACTGTTAGACCCATCCTCAAAAGCAGCCTGTGTGTTCATAGGGTGGCACATGCACAAAGTGGAGTTCTATGTATGTGATGAAGTGCAGACACTGTGCAATCCTGCTGCAGTTCCAAGTTCAGCAGAATGAAAGAGTTGGAGCCCTGGACAAGATGAGGCAGTGGGATAAGAACAAGATCATGACTTTTCTGGATGTTTGTGCACTGCCAGAAGTAGGACAGTCACTAACAGAGGCTGGACCTTCCCTGCTGTTTTTCTCATCACTGCCCTGATGACAGCGATAGGATACCCACAGGGCCATTGGGAGTGCCTTGATCAGATGGCAGAGATGAATCTCTTCAGGGAAACAAGTGACTCAGAGTACAGGGAATGTGAACTGACTGAAGGAGAGCTTGTTGCCCTATTCAAGGTTTGAACAAGTGGAGAAGTGCTGAGCACCCTCACGAATGGGGATGTTTTCTGCCCACACTGTATGATAATGCAGAAGATACTAGAGAAGGGGTACAAGAGGCCCATGCTTGACTGTGGGTTTTATGCAAACAGAGGGATTTCCAACACCACAGCGGGTGAAACCCCAATATAACTGTGTGCTGCTACCTGCATGTACAATTTCTGTGAGCCCTGGATGCAAGAAACCGAGTGGTGACAGCATGCGAAGACTAATTGCTTTCAATTTCAGTTTTTACTTTCACTTTCAAGTTTAACTGTAGGCGCGATTCTCAATAAACTCAGCATTCTGTGCAGGGTAAAAGATTATTCCAAGCCGCCAAGTGCTGACAGGTATAAACCCAGGCATGAACCTCCGTGGGTGGCCGGGGATAGCAGGTGCTGGACCGCCTCCTGGAGTCCAGCTGGTGCAGATTCTTATTCCCATGGTTTGCTGTGGCTGAGAGTCATGACAGGAGGCAGGATACTGAGAAGGGTGGGATGGTGGGTGAAGAATGCCTGCTCGTTATTAGGTTTGTCACGCTAAATCTGTGACTAGGGGCTGCCCGAATGCACGAGATATACACGCAGGGAGCTGCCCAGTTATTAGGCTCTATACACTAAACATGTGATTAGGGGCTGCACGGACCAAACCTGCACTTCCAGGGGGCTATTGTCTCATTTGTTAACACCCCGCATCACTGTGCCCTTGCCCTGAGCTCAGTCTTCAGTGTTTGAGGGTAGGAATTGGATCAAAGGGCCAGATCTAGGAACTGGATAGAGGCCAAATAAAAGTTAGCCATGGGTCGCTTTTACCCCCTGGCCTGAGGTCTATCCCCCCAGCCCCATTGTAGGGAGTACAAGGATTGTTTGGGTGTCACTTACTGATGTCAGTGTTGACTTTGGATCTCAGGAAGAGCTTGATGCAGTCAGGTTTATTGTAGCGGCAGCAGTAATGAAGTGGCATGTTCCCCTTCAGCGTCTTTTTTGCCAGACTCCCACTAGGCCAGAGAACAATTGTTATCAGGATGCTTGGAAAGCAGATGTAGGCTGATACACAACTTGTTTGTGGCAGGGTTTGCTGTCATAATAATTGCTGGCTCCCTGGGTCTTCTACACACAAATCTTTCAATATTATTCCTATTCAGATGGGAAACATCCCTACATTTGTCTCCTCCTTAAGACATTTGTCTAGTGTTTTTAGCAATTGGGCATCTGTTACCAGTGCTTGCTTCCCTCAAGAGGTCACGTCTCCTGGGCTTGGCAGGCAGACCTGGAGAGTCAGCTTACCTGTTCTGCACCAGAAAATCAACAATATGTAAGGAGGTTCGATCAGACAACAGCACTGCCAGATGAAGAAGTGTTTCCCCAGGTTCCTTTAAACAAGGCAAACAAAGTGCCTGGATAAGACTTTATTATTTTATATCAATACCCCAACCGTAATGGCTCAGGGCAGCTTACAACAACAACAATTACCAAAAAAAAGTTTCTACTAAACACAGCATATAAAATAAATTCAACCATTCCCAATCATCCGATTCCACCCCCTCCCACTTGGAGGAGTTCCCACCTTCCTCCCCAAGTCAAGGACCCCATCTCACAGAGGGGCTATGGCAAAAATGAGAAGCTTCCTAACCTAATTCCTACCTACCCCTCCGCCTCTCACCTGGAGGCGTCTCACCCCGACTATTCCATGCAGACTACACCTCTCCCATCCTTCACAGACTTACCCCACCCCATCTCCTCTCCCACAACACATCCCCCATCAAATACAATGCAATAAAAGTAGCCGTCTCTGCGGGCGGCTACGGTTTGAACAAAGCTTGTCATAGGAGAGCAGTTAGGAGCAGCAGAAATGCAGCACCACATCTCCTCCAGGGCAACAAACTAGGGGAAGTAGGGAGGAAGGGGTCTCCATGGCTATAGAATCAGTTGTAGCTCTCAGCAGAGGAATTGCTTCCCACATCCTTCCCAGGATCAGCTTCATGGATCTTGACCAAAGACCATTCTATACAGATTAGAATGTTCCCAGGGGACTGACGCACTGTCTCGGTACAGAGACTCTAAAGGGACTAGATGCTGCAGGATATTCTCTCGGTGCAGCCTGGTTTCACTTCCCAGCAGCAATAGCACACTCCTTCCCTCCTGCTTGCAGGTGGCTGAAGGCTTTTCAACCCTGGAGAGCAGGGGTTGGTGGGAATGGAAACGGCAGAGGAAGAGAAGCCTCACCTGGACAGGTTGCACAACAGGCTCACTTAAATCCACCTTTTAAGCATAAGCCTGGAGCAGTGCAAACACATCCTTCCCTCTGATGGCCTCCTGTAGGTCCCTGAGCCAGGTGTTTGGGTTTCCCGTGATCCTCTGAGCATATTTTCTATCGACATATTTGGAAATGATGAAATCCTTCCGGAAAGTCCTGCAACGACCCAGGAAGAGAGGGAGTTAGAATTCAGGTACAGATTCAGGGGAGCCACAAATCCAGTCCCCCAAGAAGAGCTGGCAGAGTAAAGCTGAAGCTGTTGCTACTAAGCTCCTCTTTCTTCTAGTCCTACCTCCAGGTACCACACCAAAATAGCCCCTCCCTTGGGGAAGGCATCTGCCAGTTGCACTTTACTAAGCCAAGCCAGCTAGCTCTTGCTTCTGTCGTACAGAAATCAGCCCCTCCAGGTTTTGTTGCTTTTCACTTGCCACTGTCCACCAGTGTGTCGATCTCATTTGTAAAGTGAGGTGCCCACGCTGAATGATAGGTCACCACGTAGGCTGGTACTGCCACATGTCCAGGTAGCAGTCATGTAACCGCCCTGTTCTAGGATTTGATGCCTCATCATCCTGCTGACCTGTTCTGCTGCCATGCTGCAGTTCAAATGCACATGTAGTTCGCTGACTTCTAACCCTGCTAGGTCTTCTACAGCCACTCCTGTTTGGGCTCATCCATTGAAAAGATGGTGTTTGTTTCCCCCATAGATTAGAGATACAGGCTTGCATTGCTCCAAAAATCTCATTTTGTTCTTTTCTGCCCATATTCCCAGTACTTGTAGGCCCTTTTCTTTGGCTCTTGCCAACACGTTTGGAAGAATGTCTGATTTTAGACTTGACTCACCTTTGTCAAGTAACTTGCCATCTTCCCCACTAAGGAAAGTGGGTGTAAAACCAGAATACATAAAATCAGTGGGTGGGATTTTATTTTATTTTTTGTCATTTTCAGTATTGAGCTAACTCTGCCACACCAAAGTCAATGGGAATTTTACCAGGCATTTACCATTAAAATTAATGAGAATTAGGTGTCCAAATCCCTTAAACAGTCTTGAAAATCTCAACCATAAAGTATAAATTCCTTCTTACTCTCCTATTTAATTAATTTAATTAATGAATTTATATATAGCATCAGCCATATACCTGGTGTTGTACAGTCATGATAGGGATAGGTCCTTGCCCCAAGGGGCTTACAATCTAGGATGTGCAAGTGAGGGGAACCACCTAGGGAAGAGATGGGGAAACATGGCACTTTATTGCCCCCTTCACTGGGCTGGCTGAGCAATTCAGATAGCTGAGCTCCCAGTCACACCACCCCTTTGATTTTTCTCTGTTCTACCTTATAGGGAACGGAGGACATTGGAGAAATGCAATTAAAGAACGAATGGATTCAGGCTGGAAGCCAGAAAGAAGGGGATACAATAACTATAACTACCCCCAAGAATCTGATCTTGACTCTCCCCACAGAAAAGTTACTTACATAGCGCTGTCTGTGGTAGGCTTCACGGAGGGACTGGGAAGCTTGGCTTCTACAATGCCATTGAACCCAGCGTTGCCAATGTTCTTAGCCAGCTGCACAACAAACAAGGGAGAGACAACACAGGAAGTCAAAATGGGGCTTCAACAGCACGGAGCATGTATCAGCCAGTGGCCAGTATTCTGGGCAGGGTTAGGAGAAAGGAGGGAGGAGCCAGAGCAGGGAGAGGAAGGCATCTTGTACTTTGAGAAAACATGTCTAGCCGGCTCTGTCTCACTGAAATTAACTGTTTGGTGGGGGAAGCAAGAAGGATCTGGATCTGCTGGCAGTGGGGGAGTGGGGAAGGCAGGTCCAGATGTGTAAAGAAGGTGGGAGGGAGGCCAGTTATGCCCTATCTCCTGCGTAGGCCAAGCGGGAGAGCACATTGAGGTAAATTGCTGAAGGGTAAATTTGGCTCAGTCCCCAGATATGTTGTCCTTGAAAGCAGGCCCAATGGCCCCTAGAGCAAATTAGAAGAGGAGGGGGAAATGCCACTGAAAGGTAAGGAGGCAGCTCTCTACCAGGAGCTCAGAGGTGGCCAGCTTGTCCAGGGCCAATGACTGGATGCGGGAATGGTGCACACCCAACTCCCGATGGATCCCAGAGCACTCAATACAGATCAGGATTCCCAGGTTAATAGAGAGCCAGGCTGGATCTGTACAGGGAGAAAGCATATTGTGTTACTGCCCTGCTGGAGGGGCTGGGCAGCCCTGGGAGACCTCTCCTAACTGATGAAACATGTTCATCATCACCTGCTGCACTCACGCAGCGAGGGAGGAGATGAATTGTGAAAGAGAATGGAAATAAGCAAGTAAGCTGCCTCGGGAAATGGCAGAGTCTCAGCTCTAGTCCAGACACCAGCTTCAAACTTGTCATTTTTTCTTTTTCTCTTATGGCCATTTGCACTGGGGCTGGCAACCCCAAATGACAGGGTGGGCAGCGGAGGACAGTATCCTGCTGAGAACACAGTGTTAGGTGGCAAGATGGCTTTATATGTAGCCAAAATTGCAGTAGTGTTTCTGCTGACAAATGTCTGTCTTTCCATTCCCCTCCATATTCCTTCTCAGTACTTCACCTCCTCACTTTTATCCCTCCAACTGAATAGCTGTACTCTGGATTGTTTCCCCTTTGCATTTCCCCTACTGGAATCTCATTTATGTCTTTCCTGGTCTTCTTTTCTCTTGATACTTACAAATTATTTCTCTGTCCTAAGCTCTCAACTCATGATATGGTTTCATTATCATGTTGCTTACTTCCTCTTCCAGACCACTGCACCAATGCGAATATTAAAAATGACCTAGCTTTCCCGCAGTCATGTTACCAAATTTGGTCTATGGCCGTTCAATCTATTTTCAGTCTCCATAACAGTGCTCCAGCAAAGTCTATTTGCAAAAGGCAATAGTGGCATCAAGCCAGACTCCGCTGTCATGCTTAAATTAGAGGAATTCCACGCTGGTGTTTCTGAGAGAGCTGCTAATGTGAAGTCCCCAAAGACTGCTGGGCACAATCCAGGAAAAGGATGGAGTTTAACTTGAGCAAATACCACATGGAAACTTCAGTTTCAAGAGCTTCCTTGTACCTGAAAATGGCAGGGCTCTCAGATCTAAAGAGAGGTAGGGGGTGGTAATGTGGTCTAGTAATGACAGCAGAGAGCTGGGTGTTAAGACCCCAGTTCTATTCCAGACTTTGACATGGACTCTCTGTATGATCTTGGCCAGGTGTTCCCTCCCCCATTTCTCTGCAAAATAGATACTACAGACTGGGTATGGAAGATGCTCTGCAGACTCAAGTGAAAGGCGTTCTATACATGAGAGGCTTAGTATTGTCTATTCAGAATCGCACCACTAGTGCTGGATTACTTTGAAATCTCACCTGCCATACTGTTCAGTTAAAACGGGGGGAACCTCAGGCCCAGGGGCCAAATATAGCCTGTGGCTAGTATTTATTTGGCCCATTTCCAGATCATGGATCTGGTCCCTGGATCTAGATCTTACCCACAGCACTGAACAAATGGGCTCAGGGAAAGGGGGCAGAGCTGAGGGCATGCACACAAGGGTAGGGGACAGAGCCATGGCACAGATCCATGATCCAGACCCTTCTCTTCCCAAGCTCATCCTTTAAGCACCCCCACCACTAGCAACCTCTATGTGACCCTTGGAGCATGTACTGATTTTCAAAGTGACCTCGGAGAGGAAAAATGTTCCCCACCCCTGAATTAAGAGCAGCAACAAGAATAAGGTGACTGGGGAGTCAAAGAGCTCAGTGAGAGAAATGTTCTCCCCTCACATGGTCTGGTTTTATAGAAAAATTATTTTATTGACATCGGATCAAGAGGGGGAAATAGATATGGGAGCAGATTTATGGTCATTTTATGGAAGGGCAGTAAGTCTACTCGTATCCCCAACAGTGTATATGGAGAAAAACAGTGTGTAAGGCTCTTTCTGGGGACTCTAAGTAGAGAGAGTCTAGAGCATTGACACTAGTATCTAACATGTTCCCAGGGGAGGTTGTGGAAAGGCCATTTCTGGAGACATGGGGAGCAATGGATTCTGGAGGGAGAGGGGAGGGAAGTGCTTCTCTCTCACCTGGTGCTGAACAGTCACAGCACACGCTGTTTCCTAGCATACATTTTATCTCCTCAGTGATGGCCCTTGTCAGCTCCTCCATGCTGCTCTCTTCCCTGCCTGGCACTCTGCTGAATGCCACGTTCAGAGCCTCTTCCTTACTGTTGCTGAGCACGGAAATCCACCTGCACAGAGAAGGGAGCTGCTGTCACAAGGAGACAGCTGGGTTTCCATAGGACAGGGCCTCAGCCCCAGCAGGCTGTGTGCACTACAGGGAGTGCAGGACAGTCCTCTCTAGCACAGGGGTGAATCATACCCTCCACAGCCCCCCGTGTGCCAGTCCCCTGTGCACAAGATAGTAAAGGAATGTGCAGCTGTGTCTTAGGAAAGGTTACATCAAATGCAGCGCTGCTGTAGAGGAGACCTGCTGCTCCACCAAAGAGTTTGTTTCTGCTCAGCAGGCCAGATGGGCACTATATGTCTTCAGCTTGGCCACTCTGTTTTAGGATTATCTTTAACCCTCTCCAGAACTTACGCAGTACACTCCTGCTCATCCTCGGCCAGGAAGTGGTATGTTCGGTTATCTGAGTCACACAAAACAAAGAGAGTTTAGATCTGAAATAAACTAGTTTACAGAGGGGGTTGGATTTTATAAATGTTAGAAAAGAATAACCCATATAAAAATCTCTGTGTTTCTGGAGCTGTAAGCAACTCAGAATGGAACAACTGAACATCTCAATGAAGAGGGGATTACTAGAGAAGAGGAAGGTACCCATAAGTAGCTAATGCAAGAGGTCAGAACAGATCACTGTTCAGTTCTGGATTATATATTTTATTATTATTATTATTATTATTATTAACAAACATTTATATAGCGCCAGCAGTGTACCTGGCACTTTACAAAGTAATAAAATAGACATGGTCCCTGCCCCTAGGGCTTACAATCTGAGAGACAGGAGCTGGGGGAGAGACTTAGGAAGGGGAACAGAGGGAGAGACAAGGGGTCTAACATTCATGAAGATGCGAGGTCTCAAGTGCACGTACTTGGCTTGGTTACGATGAGAATGACAGCAGGCAGGTCCATGTTGCAAGGATAAGGGTAAACCGATCGTAGGTATAGGAATAGTGGCTCAGCAGGATAAAGAGTCAGACAGAGCAGAGCGAAAGAGGTGAGTTTTAAGGAGAGACTTGAAGGTATGAATTGTCTGACACTGAATGTGTTTCTCAGCTAACTACACATGGCTGATTCTTCTAGCCTGTCCTCTCTGGAAACATTCCAGGGCATTGTCTTTATCTGGGAGTTTGTACAGTGCCCTGTTCAAGTGATTCACTGGACAGGGAGCCTTTTCTGGGACTTGATTTAGCATCGCAGAATCTGGCTGCTGTAATACACTCTTCCTAAAGGCGTTATGAAACAGTTGATAGGACTCACGTGAAATGAGATCAAAACACTTTCTGTCATCCAGGTTCGGTTTCACTTGGCAAGTAAGTAAGTTCAGTTTCACTGGAGGGCGATTTAGCTAGTTGGTGAGAAAAAGCAGCATCAGTTTTACCAGCATCAGTTTGATTTTGTGAGGAGAAGAGGTCACTGGGATGAGGACACAATCACTGCCTAGACTCCCAAGCACATTCAGGCCATTATGAAAAAGCAGTGGTTACTCTTCCAAGCAGTCTGAGCACCTTATACTTGCTTTAGTAATAATAACAGATGTAACATATACACGTGGCATGCATGTTATTCCTCGGAGGTCTGGGGGGAAGAAAGACTTGGCAGTCCTCTGGTAGGAGCAGCTTCTGCCAGTGGACAGTAGCCTCTTGTGAGTAAAACTTTTATCCATAGCTCTAGACTAGGAATAAAAGGCTCATACAACCCCTTTCCAAACCAGAATACACTGACAGCTGTGCCCCACTGCAGTGGAACAATGGAATTATGACAATAGCCAGCGATAGCCAGGACACTGCTATAGGAGCTCCAGGCATGAATGAACTACTCAAACAATGCCACTCACGTCACTGTGGGTAACACAGGGTGCAGTCACATGAGATGCTGTAGGCAGGCTACCACATCTTGGGCAGATGTTCCCCACCACCACACGGCAGGGCGAGCACCTGCCGGATACACAATGCGTCCTTGGAAAAAGGTCACGGATGCAGCATGTAGCAGTTTTACCCCATATGGGCTAAGGCTGCCCAAGGCGTGGCAGGACCCCTTCTGCCCCACTGCATGGTGAGCTTTGTGGCAGGGCTTTGAGCAGGGGGTGCTGTCGCCTGTCATGCACAGCGGCAGGATTTTGGTCAGATCGGGGGAGGGAGGCAGGGCAGGGCTGGCTGCCCCCTCGTGTGGCTGGCACCTGAGCTCCAACAGCAGCCCAGCCACCCGGCTTCCTCGCGGGGGTGAGGGACAATCATCTGCCCTGCTCCCCACGCTGGCCCCTAAGTGTGGCATCAGCGCTTGCCTGCAACAGGCCGCATGGGGATCGGGCCTGATGGGGGCGGATCTCCTTGTTGGTGGAGATCCCACTTTCTACAATGAATCGAGAAGTGCTGTGCTATGCCTACCGTGCTGTGCGAGATGGTCAGATAGCCATTCCTGATCACACACTTTCTCTTCTGCCAGACTTTTCTCAAGCTGAAAATTAAATGGAAATCATTTCAAAAGCAGGTGCATAAACGGTCCCTGCCCAGGAGACAGAAGGCACAATGTCTGCCAAGGGATCCAGTCTGCCAAACGTGTTGTACAAGTGGGTGGGATTTTAACATGTTTTCATCAAGATCTGCTAGCTAACATATGTTGAAATGGTCATTAGACAGTTCCCATGTGTTTATTTAAGCATATTAGCTGACTGACATAGAACCTGTACCATGCACAGTTAGCGAACGTGTTTAAATGCATGGTAGCCTATCAATGCAAACACTTTAATATATGTTCGTTAACACAGCTTGGCTAACGTGTTAAAAATCACACCATATGCACCACCTGCTGTTGTTGTGTCCATTAGCCTTCAAAGCCTAAATGGGGCCTGCCATAAAACAAAATCTCAGCTTCTGTTTGTGCTTTATTTTTTTTAATTAAAGATTCTGATGGTTGCTGAGAACAGCTCAAAAGCTTGACTGCAGTGCACCCAAAATATTCAGAATCGCAAAGGAGAAATATAAAGAATCCTACATTTATTCTCAACGATCTCTTGATTTTTAAGCCAATCTTCTGAGTTCTCAACCTTTGGGATCAGCAAGTCTGTACATTGGAGACTGACACTTTCACGTACCCATCACTTTTCTTATAGAGGTTCCCGGATTTCTCCGTGCCAAACTGCTTGTTTCCCCGCAGCTGGTGCATGCTGTATCGTAGCTGCTTGCTAGCCGAGTCCTGTTGGTCAGAAAGAAATTGTAACATTCTCAAGCACAATTCTAGCTAACTGTGACTCTTTCTGACAGAGAATTATTCCAAAATAGCATTCCCTGAAATCTACTGCAGAAGTGTGAGATGGGAGACTAGTACAGAAATATGGTCAGAAACATACTTTGACAAAATGGCTCAATGATGTCCAGTGAGCAAATGTAAAGATAACAGACCAGTGCAGAGACAAAACAAAACAAAAAGAAAGGAGTATAATAGCCATCCCATCCGCACCGATTTTAAACTGCTTTAGGTCAGCCATTCCCTGGTGAGTGGCCAGTTTGAAATGGAGAGTCCATTAAGTCCATTTTTAAAAAAAAAAAAAAAAAAAAAAAAAAGAGGGCCAGTGTCATTCATTCATTCACTTCACAAAAACACCTTTGTAACAGGCCCTTTTCTGGCAGCTTCTGCAAAGGTGAATGAACCAATAAGAAAACTAGCTAGACTTTGAAAACAGAGCAGGCGAGGCAGACTTGGGAAGGCTGTGAGCTGACAGTGCATTGTAGTGGCTGCACCTTACAGAAGGCGGGCGGGCTGGCATCCATACTCTTTTGGAAAATTTAACTGCTGTGAGGGGAGGGAGAGGAGAATTAAGGGCCTTGATGACAACATGCTGGGAGGGTACGAGAGGGACAGTTGAAAAACGGATTCTTTTCTGAAAAAACAAAGTTTTGAACAATACAAACTATTTTCATTTTGCTTGAAACTTCCCACAGAATGTTTCAATATTGCAACAAAACAACTCACAGCAAACGCTTTTCATTTTGACATAATTGGGGAGAAAGAGGTTGTCAGGTTAGATTAAACACTTGTGTAAAAACAAAACATTTGACAAAATAAGACGAGAGAATAACAGTAAATCTAAATAATTCAAAAGCAAAGTTTTTATTTGATTCTGTTCAGTGCTAACTGAAATAATTTACATTTTGAATGTTTCAATAAAAACATTTAAAAATTGAACAATGCACAAATGTTTATTGCTGGAAATAAACTGGACTGCAGGCTGCACAGAGGAATCCCTAGCATCCTTCTGTCTTTTCTATAACTGGTCAAGTGGGGCTGCTTTCATCTGGAGCCTTCACAACATGGCTTCTGGATCCACCATAAGGTGGCCACGGTCCTCATTCCTAGGGGCTGGTTCAGAGCCTGTTTACCCTCCAGCCCCTGGCAGCAGCCAGGGAGGGAGAAAGTGGAGGGTCACTCCCTCCATCATCCTGGTTATGCTGCCAAGCCCAGCAGTCTCACTGTCCACACTTTCATCTCGAGGGAGAGCATGCTTGCCATGTTGGTCCCAGAAGGAATAGATGGAGACAAAGTGATTCAGAAGATATCTTCTATTTATTTTATTCACATTTATGTATTTGCATTAAAACTATACAATACAATATAAAAACTTTTAAAATACAATCCACCCCCAAGACCCAACCCACTCCCACCCTCCAACAACCTCCCACCTAATCCCTCTCCCTATTTCATTCATTCATTCACATTTTATTGGACCAACCTCTGTTGGTGAGTGTGTACAAGCTTTCCAGCCACAAGGGGCCCTTGCTCAGGCTAGTATTGCTACAACTAAAGACTGGACAATGCAAGAGAAATATATAGACATGAAAACAAATACTGGGGGAGGGTGCTGGCATTTCAAATACAAACTGTAAGTAAATGTAAATGAGTCTGTGCAAAATTGCCATTAGGAGGCAGCTGTGGAGGAAGTATAGGTGGGGTGGTCATCATTAGCATTTCAGAGCAAAGTAGGGAGCACAGAAGAGGAGTGGAGGGTGAACAAAAATCAATAGGGAGGGGACAGATAAGAAAAAGAGCCAAGCATTTCTTGTTACCAGTCTGAGGAAGGGTCCTGTGTGCCCTGAAAGCTTGCACACACCAGCAGACATTGGTCCAATAAAAGATAACATCTGAATTACTTTGTCCTCATCTGGCCACATTTATACTCATTTTCCCCGCCATCATATCAGATGCAGTACAACACGCACAGAGCCAGGACAAGGCCCAAAGCTCAGCTGTGAGTCCAACTCCCCAACTCCCACCCAACAAGGATCTACAGAAAGACCCTTCCTCTGGCAGCTTAAATGGTATGGGTATCTCCTCTCTGGGCAGCTCCTAGGAAGAGCAAAGAGCCCCTTTTACCTCTTTTTGCTCAAGCTGTAGCGCTGCTTTCAGCTCATCCCGGAGTGAACACAGCTGCTTCTTCTCCTCCTCTTGCCTGACCTTCATCTGAAAAGCGTTGCACCGCAATGAATACCAGCAATTCCATCAAGCAGAGGAGTGGAATTGTTTTTTATGTGAGCCTCCACATCCCACTCAGAGGCATTTCTACCCCCCATTACATTCCATGCTAGAGAGCTACCTGCACTCAACCTCTTTAGTCAAAATACAAGCCAGACTGTGGTTCTCTCCAAACCTTGTGCAGCATTAGGGCATGAGGCATGTTCTGCTGACAGGGCCACTGGGAGGTATTTGAAGGCCTGGGACTAAATGCCCTTCTACACCAGGGCCTTTGTTTCTGGTCTCCATGGGGGCTGAGGGAGTCCTCTCTGAGGCTCCTTCAGGCCTGGGGCAAACTGCAAAGGCAAAGCTAGGTTGGAATGGACCCTGGTGCAGAAGATGGAATGGGGGCCCCAGCAGCAGAGGATGTAGCTATACTGGGGGGAGTGTGGATCCCAGTGCAGCTGCTCACCTGTTCCTATCATAGCCGTGCCCTTGAAACTGCCCCAGTTGTAGGGTTGCTAGGTTTCTGGGTTTGGCCTGGAGATTCCAGGCTTTTAAAACTGCAATAATTTGGCAATGCTACCCACCTGCCTCACTCCCTCAAGCTTTGGGTGTTTTCAGCCATGACGCTAACCACAGTTTAAACACACTTGAACGTTTCTTATCCATGTTGCTGGGCTGTATTGGTGCCCTCTGCAGTCCTGCTAAACTGGGGTTAGCATCATGGCTGTAAACACCCCGACTGCTGGCACAAACTCTCCTCCCCCAGAGAAACTTTAGAAAGTGATATGACCACATTCAGGGATGCCCTCCAAGTGCACAGTAAGCCTTTCAGAGTAAAACTTCAGATGGTTGATGGCAATTACTTTGAGGTAAAATTTCCCAGCATCATTCGACTCAGAAAAAGCCTCATTACAGCAACTCTCGGTATGTATGAATGGATTATATTACATACACAAGTTTGACGTTTGCTCTAATCAATTACCTTTTCAGAGGCTTCCATCATTAAAACAGTAAACAGAATAAACATCTAAATTTTACAAAAAGAGACTCAAGTTCATTTTCAACATGATTGTCACAGTATAAATTGGGTTCCTCCTTAGTGAGGGGATTTGCATGTGGAAGTGATTCAGGGCTATTAAAAACAATTAATATAAGGCTTTGATCTCCACTTCCTACCTGAAGATTATGGTTGAGATCCACTCACATGTGGACCCACTGAAGCCCGCAGTGGGACTGCTCTCTAGTAAGTGGTTTGCAGCCTAAGATATTGGCTGGACTACATTGTGTTTACAAAACAGATTTGATATTTTTTTTAAATTGCATTTGCCTTGGTATGCAATAAATGCAAAACAACAGTGCATACTAACAAGTAAAGGAGGCTGTTGATAAGTTAAACTGGCAGGTTTGGATAACATGCAATCTAGGGTGTCAAAAAGGAACTCTCTGAAACATTGCTGTGGTTTTTTTTTAAATAAATCTTGGCATTGTGGAGAAGTCCCAGAGGACTGGAAGAAGGCTAATGTTGTACAACTATTTATTAATAGCATGGTCCTCTGATAGTTTAACGCTGGCATGAATCCCATTCCCTTCAGTGGGACTTGTGCCAGTGCTAGAGCTGGTGCTAAACAGAAATATTATGTCCTATAAATAAATGAGGTCATCCATGGGATTAAAATTTTCAAATAAGGAATTAAACGAGGGTGACATAATTAATGCAGTCAATGTGATTCCATAGGGGGAAAGGTCCAAGATGCTAGTGCTATAGAATGTACATCAGTATCTTCAAGCCTTTCAAGGAGCTCTATTTAGTACAGAACAGACTTTCTACCAAGCCTAGGAGTCTCCCACTTAGGCTGTTGACCCACTTTCTCATTATTATTATTATTATTAACAAACATTTATATAGCGCCAGCAGTGTACCTGGCACTTTACAAAGTAATAAAATAGACACGGTCCCTGCCCCTAGGGCTTACAATCTGAGAGACAGGAGCTGGGGGAGAGACTTAGGAAGGGGAACAGAGGGAGAGACAAGGGGTCTAACATTCATGAAGATGCGAGGTCTCAAGTGCACGTACTTGGCTTGGTTACGATGAGAATGACAGCAGGCAGGTCCATGTTGCAAGGATAAGGGTAAACCGATCGTAGGTATAGGAATAGTGGCTCAGCAGGATAAAGAGTCAGACAGAGCAGAGCGAAAGAGGTGAGTTTTAAGGAGAGATTTGAAGGTATGAAGGGAGGGGGCAAGGCGGATGTGGACAGGGAGGGAGTTCCAGGCATGGGGGGCAGCAAGTGAGAAGGGACGAAGGCGCTTAGGGGAGCAGGGAAGGCGTGGAAGGGTGAGAGAAGGGACAGAGGAGGAGCGAAGTGCACGGGCTGGAGTATGGAGGGCGATAAGTGCAGAGAGGTAGGGGGGAGCAAGGTTGTGAAGAGCTTTATAGGTGAAGACTAGGAGCTTGTGCAGGATTCGTTCAGGAAGGGGAAGCCAGTGAAGCGAAGAGAGGAGGGGCTGCACATGGTCGAAGCGACTGGCGAGGTAGATGACCCTGGCAGCAGAGTTTTGGACAGAGATGAGGGGAGAAAGGTGAGACCGGGGAAGGCCAGTGAGAAGGAGGTTACAGTAATCGAGGCGAGAGATGACCAGAGCATGAACAAGAGTTTTGGCAGACGAGACAGAGAGAAAAGGGCGAATCTTAGCAATGTTATGGAGGGAGAAGCGACAGGATTTAGCAACAGAGTCAATGTAGGGTTTAAAAGAAAGGGCTGAGTCAAAGATGAAGCCTAGGCTACGGGCTTCGGGGACAGGCAGGATGGTGACTCCATCAATATTTATTGACAGTGAGGAAGGAGAGGAAGGATGAGGGGGGAAGATAAGGAGTTCAGTTTTAGCCATGAGACCTCATAGAGCAACGGTGAGAAACCTCAGGCCTAGGGGCCAAGTGCAGCCTGTGGCTAGTTTTTATATGGCCTTTTGCTTTTCCCAGTGCCTGGATCTGGCCTCTAGATTCAGTTCCTAAAACACTGAAAGAGTGAGCTCACGGTAAGGGAGTCAACAACAGGGGTCAGATCCATGAGCTGGACTTTCCTCTTCCTGAATGCACCCCTGCCTCCAGCCTCTATATAAGGTTGTCACCTTTTGCAGTTTGACCCCAAGATTCCCATTTTGGTCTATGGGAGTCTCAGGGTCAAACTACAAAAGGTGGCAACCCTGCCTCTATGTGGTCCTATAAGCTTGTACTAATTTTCAAAGTGGCCCTGGGCGGGAAAAGGTTCCCCACCCCAGCTGTAGAATTATTCTTTGGCCTAGGCCCTCGTCTTGCTTTTGCCTCTCTTACATGTTGAAATGATAAAGAATACTCACACTCTGAAGCGTGGGTGTGAGCTTCTCTACAAATTCTTTGAGATTTTCTGTTGTTCTTAAACATTCCTGGAAAAAGCTAGAAGGGGAAGTTAGTGTGAAATATCCCAATGGAAAATAATTCTCCCAGCACTGGCAGTCTGGCATGAGCTTTCTTCAGCTCAGACACCTCCACCCTCCAACTTTAAAAAAACGGTCTCTCTCAGCATTTGCTTTGCAGTCACAGGATTAACCCCTTTGTACCAGCAATCCTGGCACCAAATCAGCTTCTCATCATAACTGTATAACAACTAAAAATGACGAATTCCTCCATCCTGCCTCCTGAGCCCTCCCCAGAAAATGTTTCATGGCAATGTTTTTTGCACTGTACTTACAAAATGAAAGTACCACGAATCACATGCTTAGATATAGTCTTTGGAGGGAGAGGAAATGGACCGTGTTTACACAAAGAAGAAGAGTAATTGGAAGGTATTTGTTCATGTTAAACATAGGGGCTGAAAATAAAGGAAATAAATTGCTCTTACTTGAACTGTGAGTTGCAGTGTTTGATATGGTTTTGCAACAAGTCAACTCCTTTCTTGGTTTTAATCTCATTCACTTTGATTAGATACTGGAGAGGAAAAAAGAGAGAAAGACAGCAACCTTTGGTTTGCATTTTTCTGGATCAAATGCATTTTTATTTATTGTTTGGTTAGCCCTCACCCTGCACTTGACTGGCCCATGATGTTCTGCTGGGTTACACACAGGATGCCCTCCCAGATGGACTAAATTTTCTCTCCTCTGTTTCCTCAAACCAAACTCCAGCTGTAAAAGAGGGAACTGGTTCTTGAAAAACGACTAGTCCTTTGCAACACAGAGGTCAGATCTGACAGTGCTTACTCCATCAACACTCTCAGTGAAGCCAGGAGGGTTAGTAATGGCAAGGGACTGCAAGGTTTTCTATTGCTAATTGAAATCCATAGGCCCTTTTTACATGGGCAGCACCCACACATCAGGCACCAGCAGTGAAAGTCAAAACCTGGTCCTCGTGGGCTCTAGCATCCTGGGTTGCAGTGCTAGGAATGAGGCCTGGATTACTTATGACAGCAGCAGGCAAGGTGGCAGAACTGGGTTTGAGTCCTCACCCAGCAACTTCCCGAATCAGGATGTGCTTCTCCTCACATGCCCCATTACAGATCTGAGAACCAAATTCCAGTGCCCCAGAGGTTGTGGTAGCCTGCACTGCAGTGCAGGGAGCTGCAGTCAGGCACACACTGGGAGAAGTAACTGTCAACTGTGCTACCCCTGCCACTCTGCTGAGCTGAAAATGTTTTCCCAGTCTAAGAAACATAGATGAAGTCAGGGCAGTATATGCGGAGAGAAGTCTTGCTGCTGCAGTTTCTTTACGGTAACCTCTTGCACAGCATGCTTACTATCTGCCTGAGGTAAGTTTGCTTCCTCTTACTGTGAATAAGAGGGTACTGTCTCACTGCTGGCTAGGGGAAGGACTCCGATGTTGTGGAGGCTTAAGACTCCTACCAAGGTCATTTTGCCTGCCTTGCTGATGTTCTAAGGAGATGTATCAGGAGCTGCTGCTTCTGCCCATTCTCCTGCCTCACCTCACACATGTGTAACTGAAACATCCTTCGCTCTTTTTCCATCTCCTCAGCAATCTCGCCTCCCATCACCTCAGTTCGCACCATCCCATACTGTTTTGCCAGCTCTCGCTTTTCCTTCTCGATTTTCGTACTCAAATAAAGAGGGAGAAAACACCCTTAAAGGCTGCATCTCAACATGCTTTATTTGAATTTGAAATGACGCAACTGAGCTGGAGCGCCCAGCCCAAAAAGGGAAGGCATACTAGGCCTACTTACAGTTTGCTATCATAGTCCTTGCAGGCTTTCTCAAAAGGCTTTTTAAACTCCTAGTAAGAGACAAAGAAATACTCAGTAGTCACATTTGCCCAAGGGCAATTAAACCCCATATCCCTCTCTTCCTTGCCCCAGTGCATCCCAAAAAGTCCTACCCAGACTATGTGACTAATCCTGCCAGGGAAACACCTAAACCTACAGTCTGTCTGTCTGCCATGGTTGCTTTTGCAAAGGAGCTAACACACCTCAAGTTACCTGCGTGTCTGTCCCTGCCCCAGTAAAAGAACCAGCTGTTGCCCAGTAGCAAGTCACTCAGGCACAAGCTGGAAGGAGTCCAAGGAGCAGAGTTTGCCCAGGGCTGCTGCAATCTGCAATCCCACAAAAGACTAGTACTGATGATTCTCTCCCAGAATCTATACTCACCCCTTTGATTTCTTTTAAATCTGCCTTGAGCAGCGAATCCAGGGGAAAGTTAATGTTGTGACACAAATTCTGCAGCTAGAATGAAAAGAGAGAGAGAATGTAGCCAGCACCATGAGCATCCATTGAACAGAAGCCTAATGAGCAAGGAAGCACGCAGCAGTGGAACTTGTCCTGGGGAAGTTATTCGAGGTATCAACTTGAATGTTCACATGAGATCCAGAATTTTGGTATCCACAATTTGTATGCTACACTGGTTTAATTTGCGCTGCATTTCCATATTTGTTCAAGAAAAAATAGGGGAAATTCCCGTTTAATAAGGGATAACCACATGCTGCATTCCATGGACAGAGCCACACTGCAGGATCCTATTTGAATGCTCTGTGGTTAGAGTAAGACTAGATGCCCATGTAATTCTTCTGTTGGGAGGTGTTATAGGCACAGGCAGCAGCAGCAAGGACAAGGCTGTACTTAGAAAAACACAATGTAATGGCTTGTTATAGCAACAACAGGAGGAATTCAATAGCCTGCATCATGCAGGAGGACAGACTAGATGATCTTTGTGTCACTTTTGATCTGAAAATCTATTAATCAAACACACACAGGCATATGTTCACACTTGTACTCCATTTCATCAATGAAGACAAGGACATAATATTGAGTACCCATGGAGTACCTCTTGTCTCTTCCAGAACACCCTTATTCATCCCTGAGAGGTGACCAAGAAGTCAGGTCTGGTGCTTACCTAGCTTAGGGCTATAGCTAAAGAGGCCATGAGGAGACACTGTCTCCCTCGCCCCTCCATAGTCCTCTCTCTTCCAGTATAGAAATAAGATGTGTTCTTGGTTTTTCCTCTCAGGTTCTTAGTCTTAAGAAATTGCACCCCCACCCTTGTCATGCAGACGTGCAGTCTTCCCTTTCCCTGTGTCAATGTCCTAGCTAAGGGCCTGTGACTGCTACTCAGAGGAACAAGGGGAGAGCAGTTTGTACCAGACTTTTCACTGGGGCCAGCAGCTCCCGAAAGAACTCAGCAAAGGAGGTAAAGGCTCCAGCCAGCTGCTCATCTCCATCAGTGAGGTAGTTTGATGAAAATCTCTCCTGGGCTGTAATGTGAGCTTCTAAATGGCTAACAAGATCTGTTGAAAGAAAACACAGTGTGACAGTTGGTCCCTCCTGTGTGGCATGCTCCTGTAAGTCTGGCCAGGAGCTGCTAGAAAAGTAACTCAAAGGAATGTTAGAGGAATTCCTTCTCCCTAATGGCCTAGGAAGGGAGGCAGTGCAGTCAGAGGGAGGTCTGGCTCAGGTGGCTCCAAGTTGGTTTGCTCCTAATCCAGGGGGAAAGAGAGGGAGCTGTACCTCCTGGACTTAGGGAGTTATACAGACAGTTTCTGTGTCTCTGGGGACCAAAGGCTCAGGTGGTGAGGAAGACCATGGTTATCAAAGAACTGAGTCACTGAATCCAAAGTTTGGCAGAGGTGGTGAGTGCCCTCACCTGGAAGGCCATCTCCTGGGCTGAACCTTGTCATGATGCCATGCACTCAGTCTCTGAAAGAACTGCGGCATTTCAGAAAGGGAAGGGCCTCTTCACCATGCTCCTTTCCAATGTGTCCCCCACTTCTACCCCCACTTTTCCCAGAAAAAGTTTCTCCTGGTTATCCAGATACCACTGACTAATCTGGAGAAACAGAAGCTTCCCTTGGAGCCCAGAGATGATGGGTTAATATTAAGACTCCCAGTCAAACCCAGAAAGGGGGGGTCGCCTTACTCGGGAGAGCCAATGTAGATGGCATAGAGTGTGGCTTGAGGGTGCAACGGGAGGCAGCCAGGTAACTGTTCACATTGGTCGGGATGGGTATTGCATCTTGTCATTTGTTTGAAGTCAAGCACATTTATTCATGCAAAGTGATGTGGATGTTGGGTAGTTTGTGTTTGCTCACTTATTCCATTCATGTGCTCAGGCAGTGCTGGCAAATGCACTGGGCTCATTGAGAAAGCTGCAGTGCTGGTGAAAGCCTGCAATAGACTAGTTTTTGAAAGACACATGCACTTTTGCATGCATATGCACTAACAGGGGCACTGTTCTCAGGTTCCCAGTCACCCTTATTCCCCCAGCTACCCCTGCTGACACTGGCTGTGCTCTGACCTTGTCCAGAAGCATACTCCGCTTTCACTGCTTTCTTCATCTTGTGCAATACGGCTCGATCCAAATCCAAAGCCTGGGGGGGAAAAAAAAAAGGCCTTAAGGATTTGTTCTGCTGAAATCCCCCTAGACCTGAATGGGAGAGTTTATAGCCAGCAATGTTTCACTTGGCCCGATCAAACCAAAAAGAGAGTATAAATCAGAGGTGGGGAAATGGAAGCTCTGGAGCCACATGCAGTTTTCCAGCACCTCTACTGTAGCTCTCGGAACAAACAGCTGCAGTTCAGATGTTCATGCAGCTCTCTCAGCTATGCCTCCTTCGTGTGCACCATCTAGTGCTCACTTCACTTGCCTCCTCTGCACGTCAGCATGGGCTGCCGAGCACTGGGTGCTCACAACAGCAGCGCCGGCAGCGGTGCTAGGTGGCCCCCGTCCCAGCTGCCACACAGAGGAGACGGGAAAGGTGAGCTCCCAGCACGGAGCAGCCTGTGTTGGTGGGTCGAAGAGACAGAAGAGGTGAGCTGTGTCAGAAGATACTCACAGTGTGAAAGATGAGCAGAGGTGTGGGGTGGGCTGACATAGGGGCAGACAGACACAGCAGTCCCAAGGCAGTGAGCCTGTATGTGAGTGATTTTGTGACACTCTGTGTGTGTGTGTGTGTGTGTGTGTATATATATAAAACACGTCTGTACATGTGCGTGTGCATGTGCGCAGGCTAGAGTGACATATGATGATGGCTCTTGGCCATATGAAGATTTCTATGTGCAGCTCTTCAGACTGGGAACTTTGTGCACCCTTGGCATATACAGTGGTGTACTCCAGCTTGACAACCCTTCTCCCACCCAGCCAGGGACACGCACCATCTTCTCAGGCTGCTTGGGCATTTGATCTCATTCTTGCTTGGGAAGTGCATTAAGGCAATCTTGCTAAAATGATTCCTAATAACCTGCCAGCAATTTCACTATTATTTAGATACTACACGAGAACACTATGGGATCTAACGGCAGAAGTGGGTAAACTGTGGCTCTAGAGCCACATGCAACTCTTTGGCCCAACTGTGGTAAATGGATGCGGCTCTTGGGATTAGGAAACTTTGCCCACCCCTGATCTAGGTCCAAGGCAAAGGAGCATAAAAGAGTTAGGGGCCCAAATCTCACCAAAATGGGAGCGACTTGGGCACTTTAATGTTTTCTGGCTCCTTTGAAAATCTCAGCCCATGTGAGCAGAATGCTGTTTAGGCTGCAAAATCATAGTCTTAAATCAGAAAATGCTAGAATCAAGGTAAACCAAGCAATTAAAAGAAAATATTGGGCCTTAAAGTCAGAAAAGACCATTATGATTATGTGATTGGACCCTTCCACATAACACAGGCCAAAGAGAAGCACTCTGAAATTATTGCATCCAGCCCAGAGTTTCTGGTTTAGTTGGTACTTATTTAAACAGATACCCAGTTTTGATGTAAAATTCTCAAGTGACTGAGAATCCACTACCCTAGGGAGGTTATTTCAATGGCTAATTATCCTCGCTGGTTAGGTATTTACTATTTATGCCTTGTTTCTAGTCTGAATTTGTCTAGTATCCACTTCCATTCATTGAACCTATGTCATTGCAACGCTGACATCTCTCTGCTCTTCAGCTTCTCTTCTGAGGGGTTGGATCCTATTCTGTGCCTGCATTTCTGTACATACGGCAAGAAAGACTCAGCAACACACCCATATTTGGGTCCCATCAGATATTATTTATTTATCTAGTGCAAGTAATCATTAATTAATGACAGATTTCTGCCCTGGAGGTTTTCAATCCAACCGCACACATTTCAGCCTAACACGAACTGTTGGAGTGCATTTTGAAAGCTGCTCCGAGCAGCTTTTAAAACCGCACTCCAACAGTTCACGTTAGGCTGAATTGGTGCATTCACACCAACCCAGAAGTGCGCGGTGCTTTAAATCGCACGATGCCGCCGTGGCGGCTGTGTGATTTAAACGCACGTCTGAATGCGCCCGGATGGACAAGGGAGGGGAAACAAAGGAGAGGAGAACATAGGGAGGGACAGGAATGCATTCATGAACTGGGTAAGTTGTAGGTGCATGTGCTAAGCTTAGTTACAAGAGGAGGGGGATTCTGAAGGATAAGAGAGCAGAATAATAATAATCAGTGAGCAATCTATGGGAGTGAGGAGATAGCTCTTCTCCACGTAGTTCTTTAGAAGTGTCTTAACTCACTCACGAGAAAGAATGATTTCTAGACCTTGAATATATAGTTTGTTTCTGAACAGGTACAGAACAGGTATGGTGCCATGTACACTGCTAGCACTATATAAATAATAAATAATAAAAATAATAATTCAGTATTTTTAATATGTGGACACCAAATCCGGACACAGTATAGTATTCCCGTAACAACCTAACAGATGCAAAGGTAAGGTTGCAAACCTGACAGAAGCAGAGGTATAAACACCTCTGTCAGGTGCTGGCTGAGGCTGCCCAGGCATGTGTGGTGTGGAACCAAGAAAACCGTTGTGGATTCAGCCAGAATCAAGGTCAGTAGCTGAAAGATCAGAGAGCAAAGCTACATCCCTGGGACAATGCGAGGTCATGATCTAGAGGCAGGCCAGGGTCAACAGCCAGTAAATCGAATAAAGGCACTGAGCATGCGCGCGACTTGAGCAGACGTGGAGAAGTGAGGCTCCCCTCCCAGGTCCGATTAAAATCGCCTCTATAGTACCGCGGAGCGACGATGCCAGTCAGAAAAGAGGAAAAAATACCAGAAACAAACTGAGGGAAAGAGAAAGGCCGGTGATCAACTAAAAATCAAAAGCTTTTACCTCTAAGAAAGGAACGGGGCCCTGCAGCATACAGCTACCAGCGCAGTAAGTAAAACGGTGAAAGGACTGAGCATGCGCAGGCTGTAAATAGACCCGGGAAACAGGACCCCCTCCCTGACCCGACCAAAAACACCTTTTAAGTGCCGCGGGGCACCGCAGCCAGCCCAAAAGCAGCAGCCAATGCCGGGGACAAACCGGGGTGGGGGGGGGGAGAGAAATCCCTCCACCAAACCCAAAATAGAGCGATTTTACCTGCGGGAGAGAAGTCCCCCCCCCCCCCACAGCCTGGGCTGGTAAGCAAGATGGCGGATGCCAGCAACCAGACGGAGGGAGGCACTGATGTAGCTGCCAGCAGGGAATTAAAAGAGCTAATAAAAGGCCTGAGGCAGGATCTGGGGGCAGCGGCACAAGCCAGAGAAAAACTGGCAACTGAAGTGAACAAATTATGCTGCAGGGCCCCGTTCCTTTCTTAGAGGTAAACAGACCTCAATATAAAAAAGCTGGAAGGTTTATCAAAAAGAATGGAAGCAGCAGAAACTAGGATAACAAGTATAGAAGATCACTCCCTGAGCAACAAAGATCAGATCAGGAAAATGAAAGAAAAAATGGATTTTCTAGAAGAGAAAACAGGATTTGGAAAACCGCTCCAGGCGTTCAAACTTAAGATTTACCAGATTAGCAGAGGGATCAGAAAAGGGAGATGCCAGACAATTGATAAAAGAGCTGCTAGAAGAACTTTTCCCAGGGGACCCAGATATACAGCAGGCCAGAATGGAACAAGCACACAGAACAGCCAGACAAGCCCCGAAGGAGGGAGATAATCCACGTACTATAATTGAATCGTAAGGGGTGTTGTTACAGGTCATCCTAGGGTACAAATTAGAACTAAAATAACAAGGCAGACACCATTAAGAGACAAAACAACTTTAATGACAGTACAAAGAATAAGTAAAACAAACTATGGATACTTTTAAAACACTGACGTGGAATGTACAAGGCTTGAATGAGCCAGTAAAACGGCGGAGAGTTAAAGAATTAATTTGGGAAGACCAATGTGACGTCTTCTTCCTGCAAGAAACACATCTAGTAGAGAAAGACATATTCAGATTCCAGAACAAAAAATTTGGACACATATTTACCTCCTGCGCACATAAAAAAAACACAGGAGTGCTGATTGGAATTAAGGCGGGTATAGACTTCAATTTAAAAAGGATAATTAAAGATGGGGAAGGGCAGTTCCTGATGGTGATAGGTACATTAAAAGGAGAGAAGGTCTCGCTGGTAAATCTTTATGCCCCCCAATGAAGAAACCCTGGCATGCCTACAAAAAACTATTTAAAAAGTCAAGGGAAATCTGGAAGGCAAATTCTTCATACAAGGGGATCTCAACTCTCCAATAACATGGAGGGATCATTCTAGCAATAAACCACTGAAAGGATGGCAAAGTAAAGTTGAGCAATGGGTCACCGATTACGGACTGATAGATGTCTGGAGGAAATTGAACTACACACAGAGGGAGTACACATACTACTCAATACCCCATGAGGTGTTCACAAAAATAGACCATTCTCTCACTTTCAGTGAGCAACTCAGGAACTGCAGCAAAGCATATATTAAACACCAGACCATATAGGACCACCAGGGCCTAATCACAATTTTTGTCTGGGGACAAACAGGGCCAGCTAAGGGTAAAAGTACCTGGCAGATGGACAGAGGTCTTTTACACAATAAATTTTTCTGCACCCAAATACAGCAAGACATCAAGGAATACTTAGAATTAAATGGGGGATCAGTGAATTCTTGGAATACCTTATGGGAGGCAGCAAAAGCGGTAACAAGGGGTAACATAATTTCAGTGGGAGCAGCAATCAAAAAGAAAAATAGAGAAAAATTAAAAGAGTTGTACCAGCAACTGATAATGGCTGAAGCCAACAAGAAACAAAATCCATCAATGAGAGGCCACAAACAGCTGCTAAAAATAAGGGAGGCTATAAATACGGAGGAAGTAAACAAAACAGTAGGAAAGCTGAAAATAATTAGGGCAAAACATTTTGAACAAAATAACAAATCAGGTAGGATCCTGGCCCGCCTGACCAAGAAAGTAAACACCAAACATATAATTAGGGAAATAAATAAAGCAGAGGACCCCCCCAACAACAGACGAAGGAGAAATACAAAAAGAATTTAAGAAATTTTATGAGCAGATATACAGCACTACTAATCCCCAAAGCAGTGACATCAACAGTTTTCTGGGAAAATATGAAATCCCAAAACTAAACATAGCGCAACAAAAGTTTTTAGATGCCCCGATAGACATTGAGGAGGTAATAGAGGTGATAAAACACCTCCCTAAAAGCAAAGCAGTAGGCCCGGATGGGCTGCCAACTGAATTTTATCAAAGTTTTGCTAAAGAACCAGCAGCCCCACTGACAGAAGTCTTTAACCAAGCCCTAAAGGAGGGATCTTTACCGCCCTCCTTTTATGAAGCTAGGATAGTAGTGATCCCCAAATCAGGAAGAGACCCAAAAAACTGCGGGAGCTATAGGCCGATTTCATTGCTGAACAGTGATTATAAGATATTTTCAAAATGTCTAGCAAACCGTCTGGCGGCAGTCGCGAGACATCTAATACATAAGGATCAGGTAGGATTCATCCCAGGGCGACTGGGACTGGACAACATAAGAAAGGCGGTAAACATAATTCATCACCTACAGACTATTAAGACCCCAGCGATAGTGCTATCAACTGATGCGGTCAAGGCTTTCGACAGAGCAGAGCCGATGTTTCTGTTCCAAATTATGAAAAAAATGGGTATAGGGCGAAAATTCTTAACCTGAACTAGAATAATATACAAAAATCCGACGTCCGGACTGCAAATTAATAACGTCACTACAGACCCATTTAAGCTGACATGGGGAACTAGACGGGTGCCCACTGTCACCGTTGCTGTTTAATTTGATGCTAGAAGGCCTTGCCATAGCGATCTGACAAGATAACAAAATTAAAGGAGTAACGATAGGAAAAACACAACACAAGTTAGCACTGTACGCGGACAATATGCTGTTGTTCAATAGTGAGCCCCACAATTCCCTCCCAGCTCTGACCAACTTAATAAAGGAATTTGGCAACATAGCAGGATACCGGATTAATTTCGATAAATCTCATGCCTTCATATTTAATGGAGACAGGGAACCTGGGCAGACAACAAGCGAAAAAATCCCATTCCAAGTACAGGAAAAAGAAATCAAATATCTAGGGATCAATTTAACCAAAAATTTGAAAAATGTATACGCTAGTAACTTCCCAGCAGCACTGAATAAAGTAGCCAAGGAAATAGAGGACTGGAAACATTTGGCTTGTAGCTGGCTGGGAAAGGTAAATTTATTTAAAATGGTGGCGTTACCAAAACTGCTATACCCCATAATGGCCCTGCCCATAGAACTACCTGAATCTCTATTCAAAGAAATAGATAAATTAATGACAAAGGTGATCTGGACTAACAAAAGACCCAGAATAAATAGAGCAACACTGTTCAGAACAAGAGAGGCGGGAGGACTAAATCTCCCAGATTTTAGACTGTACCATAGAGCGGCGGTCCTATGCGCCCTGCAACCATGGTTCCATCACGCAGAACACCAAGACTGGGTGAAAATAGAGGCACATATGTTGGGGATAGATACCTTCCCACAATATCTAGTAGACGAAGGCACAATAGAAGGGGGAAATGGAGGGAACACCCCTTTGCAGGGATAGTTTGGAAATCCTGGCAACAGGTAGTGAGGAAAACTAACAGCAAAAAGAACAAGTCCCCTTACACCCCGATTAACTTGTGGAGATTCAGGGAACACCAAGTAGCAGAGAAACTAAGAGCAGCCTTACAGAAGAAACAGTTCAAGAGAGTAGGGCAATTATTTGAGGGAGGGGAAATGCTCCCCAAGGACAAACTGGAATTGGTATTGCAAGAGGGAATTCATCCCTTTCAATATCAATATACCCAGCTAAGGAGTGCCCTCATGCGACAGGAGGCAGTAGAAGAATATGGGAGAGAACCCCTCATTATTGAAAGGGTCTTGTTGGAAAGAGACGTCAACAGAGGGAGGTATATACAAGGCACTAAAGGAAGTGTGGTACAAAAAAAATTATGGCTTCATTAGGGCCTGGGAAACTGAAATGGGCAAAAAAAATCACTGAACAACAAGAAAAAGAAATAATAGCTCATTACGATAGCTGTGCAGCTTCTCTGGAAGCCAGGGAACCCCAAGTAAAACTGACTCTGAGATATTACCTGACACCAAGCCAGTTTAAACATATAGACAAAACAAGCTCGGGGAAGAGGGCACACCCTTACACTGTTGGTGGGAATGTGAAAAGGTCCAAGACCTGTGGAAGACAGTATGGACTAATATGGAAGCAATGGCGGGTTTTATAATTCCATTTTGCCCCGAAACGGCTTTATTGGGTAAATACCCCAACTGTGAGGTGCTCAAGAAAATAAAGCCACAATGTATAATATTATGTCTGGCAGCGATCAACGTAATTGCTAGGAACTGGAAAACAGACAAAAACATCAAAGAAGGGGAATGGTTAAGCAGACTGTGGTTTATTTTTTCAATGGAGCGACTACTAGCAAAACTACATGATAAAATGGACAAACTACACAGCAGATGGAGACAGTGTCTGTCTACAGCAGATGCAAGACAAGCCTCTTACAGAAGATGAAAGAGCATACATGTTTGACTTTTACATTTGAAAAAAAGAGACGGAAGTCTGCCTTGGGACAGAACGTAGAAAATGCGCAATCAAATTATTAGGATGACCTACTAAGTTGGAGTAGCACTCAGTCTGATTAGCAGCTGAGTGAGGTTACCCCCAATTTTGAATGGGGTGGGTTAAATAAGAGAGTTAAAAACGACAGCATGCACAGCTTTGTGTGTACAGAGTCACATGTACTTAGACACATTGTAAGAGGGGGATGATGGAATGTAATTAATGTATGCTGAAAAACCAATAAAAACAATTTAAAAAAAAATCAAATAAAGGCAGAAGCAGGAGGGCAAAAGCGAACAGGGTCGGGAACAAGGTGAGATCTAGGCCAGAGGCATAGGAGAGGGGTTGGAGATGAGGTACAGGCATCCAGTGGGAATGGGCAGAGGCACAGAAGAGGAGCTAGGGTAGAAAAAGGCCAGAAGCAAGGTAAAATCATGGGCTAGGAGCAAGCAGAAAGGAAGCATTCACATACCTCCTCTCAACATTTCAAGCAACTAGAGAGCGACAACCCCATGGCCTAAGCCAATAAGCCCAGCAAATAAGCTTCACCCTTCCAACTTTCCAAGTACAGAAAGTAGGGACAGAAGCTCTCCTGCGTCTCACTTCACTTTAGTTTCTTGTCATTCCCATCATCTCCCAGTTGTCCTCTCAAATGCTTTTCCTGGGAGACAACTAAGAAAGAGCTTCCTGCAGCTTGAATACTGGCCTTTTTGTCTCTCTCTCCTGAAAGAGGGACAGCACCTAAAGAGGGACTTGTCCCTCATAAATAGGGACTGTTGGGAAGTCTATATACACCAGGGTACAGGCAACTCACATTGCTTGGACAGTTCCAACTCCGACTCTTCTGTAATCTCAGGCAGCCAATGGTGGCATAGGCTGTCTCGCCAATCAAAGTCTGGGGTCTTGCTGCCATAGGCCTATGCCCCCATAGGCTGCCTGTGGGATGGGTAGGCTCCAGCACTGCACAGTTGCAGATCTGCAGTGCTGAGCATCTCTTTGGATGGTGCTTTAGTCAAAACACCCATCTAGACTTCTTGCAGCCCAGGTTCAAGACTGGCATGGCATGGCCTGACAGCCTTGCTTCTCTTGCTTGATATTTTCCTACTTAAAACATGTAAGGGTGACATTCACCCTCTTAACTGCATGCATCCAAATAAGGCCTTGTGATTAAAACTCTATTGGGGGGTGGGGATACAACAGAATTTAAAAGAGGAAGTTGAGGTTGGGAGGGTGCGGACTCGGAGGAGAGTGATGACAGAAAGTCACAGGCAGTTGAAGTGTAGAATCAAGAGCCTTAAAATCTTATCCTAAATGCAGCATGCACTTAGCCCCTCTGGTGGCACTGCTAACAGAGTTGTCAGGCTAAAGCTGAGAGCAGAGACTTGCAGCACCATTGAACAACAAAGTGATGAAAATGAGTCCATGGCTAGCTCACTCCCAGCTCAGTACAGAGGGTAGAAGTCTCTCTGCTCTTCAGCTTCTCTTCTGAGGGGTGGATCCTATCCTGCACCTGTGTTTCTGTACTTACAGCAAGAAAGGCAGAGCAGCATAGTTACTAGCTGGGTCCCACCAACAAATCAGCCAATCTCCCATCCCCCTCCCAACGTTATCCCCAGCCCTCTTATCCCTCTCACCTCCTCCAGGCTGCAGATAGTACTCCGGCACTTGCCCATGTGGCTGGTGAACGAGGAGGTGGTTGGAGAGCTCAGGTCCTCTTGAGTCTGGGAGACGAACTCATGGACAGAGATTAACTCAGGCATCCTGTGACCTGAAGCTTACTCTTCGAGCAGAGCCTGGGGCCGTCCAGCTGCCTGCAGAATCAGAAAGGCTGGCCCCAGAAAGGGGAACTGGAACAGAAAGGCTGCAAGACTCAGAGGAAGCGTGTAGGGGCAGATGGGAGGCTATATTTCCCAGTCAGATCAGCAGCAATCCGAGGCAGATACCCTATCCCTGAGACGCACAGTGGAGATGGCCCCTTCTCATACCCAAGAGACAAACAGGAGTTCCCCCACCCTGATGCCCTTCTCCCCATTCCTTTGATAGACACAGGAACTGCCTCCCCAGCACACCTCTCCATTCCTGAGACACGTGTAGGAACTGCCCCCACCTCTCCAGTCTTAAGACACACACAAGAGCTCCCCCACCGTGCCTCCTTCCTCCCCCTCCCCCTCCGTGGGACACACAGGAGCAGCTCCCACACCTCTCCACCCCGAGACACATACAGGCGCTGTCTCCACCCCTCACCCATCAGTCCCTAAGACACACACAATTTCTCCCTGCCTTCCTCCCTCATCCCCTGGGACACACACCATAGCCGCCCCCACCTCTCCATCCCTTAGACACACACAGAAGCTGCCCCCCTCACCTCTCCATCTTTGAGACACACACGGGAGCTGTATGCCTGCCCCTGATTTTGGGAGCCCTCACTTGGCAGCAGGGATTGTGTGTGGAGAGTTACAGCTGAAAAATGACTATTATGTCTTGGTTGGTTTAGGGAGGGAAGGGTTCCAACTCAGTGTGTGGTTAACTGTCAAAGCCTCAGAGGGCCAAATAAAAGGTTGGTTGAAAGCAATAGGAGGCAAAAGCAGAAAGGAATTAATTTCTAAACTCATATCTGTTGTTTCCTAACTCCAGCTACCACAAGCCTCATGCCTCAGGAAACCACATAACAACAGACATGGTGACACTGCACAGACAGCCCACAGTGCAGACCTTTCCAGCAAGTAGCATGCTGAATGTAGGACAGCAGAGACAGTATACTTCCACCCACAGCCTGTATGGATTTAAAGGCCTTCCCACCTCTTCAAGCAATAGAGACTGGGAGATGGTCATCCCAATTCTACAAGGTATTTTCACTCCAAGATGCTGTCTCCAACTCATTGCCTTCCTTTGCAGGGTGGTCAGTCACTGACAAGTGTCTCCACTGTCACTGTCTCTGTGTTGTTCTGCTTTGAGCAGTAGTAGGCCACTTACACACTTTTCCAGACATAACTGTATTTGGATAGAAACACCAGTGGAGAAGAGCAATTTGCAGTTCACACAGTGCTTTTGTCAGAAAGGGCAAGCAAGCTCCAAAATAGGTTCTGTGTACTCCCCATGAGGGAACTGGGCAGATGTGTGACAGGATAAACAGGACAAATGTCATGTGAAGTACACAGAGCTCATCGACACTCCAGATCCAACACAATTGAGGAAGCTGAGATAGATTTATGGGGAAATGGGGTGTGAAACAGTCACCAGGAAAGTGAAATTGGAAGAATATCCTTTGGCTGCATAGCATTCAACCAGCTGAAGCAGTTACTTGCAGGAAGGATGCAGCTTTGCCCTAGAGTGAAAGTGGTGCAGTATGCGCACACTGCTGTTGTCAGCAGAACTGAAACCTGGGCACCGATGAAGAAAAGGGAAAAACGCTGGAAGATGGAGCAGACAATGATGGGCATGCCTGTGAAGGACAGGAAAATTAACGTGTGGATATGGCAAGAGGAAAATAATGTCAGAATCTCTGCAAAGACAAGAAGGTCAATGTCTCCGTGATGATGCGGTGAGATTGGCAGGTGAAAGATGATTAAAAATGGGCCTAGCAGGCTATAAACAGAGGAGAGCAGTGTTGTGTGTCAGATGAAGAGAAGCTGACAAGACAGGCAAGAATCATCTGGATGGTCTGGGACAACACACCACTGACACAAATGCAAAGTGGTGTTGAATTTGGGAAGCCTTAGTCCAAAGGGGGACTGAAAATGGCTAACTGAGTAGTGTGCATTAGGCATTAAGATTCAGAGGTAATGGAGTGAGGACAGAGGAAGAAGCTTGCTCCTCCCTTAGGCAGAAGCGAAGGGGTCTGGTTTTGCCCCTGAACAGGATAGAGAAGTGATAAGAACATAAGTTGTGCCATACTGAGTCAGACCAATGGTCCATCAAGCCCAGCATCCTATCTCTGACAGTGGCCAATCTCGATCGCATGGGAGAAGGACCGTCAGTCACAACTGTGCAGTCCTCACACTGTCAGAGTGAGGGGAAAGGGAACGTCTGGGATGTGATGACTGGACTGGGGCAAAGTGTCAGGCTCCAACAACAGAAGCCAAGGGATAATCCAGAGACAGGGTTTGGAACAAGAACTAGAGGACAAGGGAGTCAGTCCAAATGGGGGCAAGGAATGGGAACAAGGCTGGGGGACAAGGAGGCAAGCGTAAGGCAGAGACAAGACAAGTCACAGGAACTATCAGAGCTGTTGTTCTGCCCAGATTCTTGTTACTGCCAGCTGCCTTACATGTTGTCAGGGAGCTGGGGGACACGAGACAAAGCTGGGTTATGAAGCCTTATCCTAAGGCTAGAGGGTGTGGCCTAACTGGCACAAGGAAGGCCTAAGCTCAAACAGCAGCTCTGAGGCCCAAACCCAGAAGTGGCAGTGGCGCTGAGGAGCTCGCTCCTGCCCAGAATCCCCAAGCTTGTCAGTTTGAGGCTGGAGTCTAACACACGCTATTCCTTGAGTTATGGTACTAGTTATGAGAGAGAGTCTGTGTGTGAGAGAATTTGTGTGTGTATGTATGTGTGAGAGAGGGTGTGCGTGTGTGTCTACATATGCGTGAGAAAGATCAGAGAGTGTGTGTATGTGTAAGAGTGTGTGTGTGTGTGTGTGTGTCAGTATGCGTGTATCTATAGCTGCTTTTATATGAGCGCCGCCCGCTCGTGCCTGTAATCATGCGGCATGTAAAAGTGCCACAGGCAGCGTTTAGACACGCAATGGAAGCGCCGAATTTCCGGTTGCGCATTCTTTAAGACCGCAAATTAAATACCTCGATATTGAGGTATTTAATTTGCGGTCTTAAAGAATGCATGACTGGAAATATGGCCCGTCTAAATGTTGCCTGCGGCATTTTTACATACCACATGATTACAGGCGCGAGCAGGCGGCGCTCATATAAAAGCAGCCATAGTATGTGAATCTATGTGAGAAGGATTATCTCTGTGTCTGTGTGTGAGAGAGAGGTCAGAGAGAGAGTAAGACTGTGTGTGTGTCTATGTGAGTGTGTGTGTCAAAGTGTGTGTCTCTGTGTGTGTGTTTCTATGTGAGTGTGTGTGAGAGAGTTGCTCCCTCTCCCGCCCCATGCCCCACTCCTCCCTCATATGACTGTCCCCTCTTCCCACTTTCCCCCTGTGCCCCCACCTCTCCCCATGAGGCTGTCCTGGTGCCACCCTTCAACTGATTACGGGGTGGGGCAGCATGAATTATGGGGCACAAATGAACTGGTTATGGGTGGAGGGCAGCGTGAATTGATTATGGGGGCACAAATGAACCGGTTATGGGTGGGGGCAGTGTGAATTGATTGGGGGCACAAATAAACTAGTGTGAATTGATTGGGGGCACGCAACAAACCCTAATGACCACTAGGGGCATTTGGGAGTAGAGATAGTAAGTTAGTGTGAGTGTCACTTTAACCTTTCCTGATCTCTGCTTCTAAGCCCCCTGCCAGGTGGGATGTTCCCAGGAAGCTCCACTGGACTTCCTCCTTCTTCCTGACCTTTCACCATTCCTAAATTCTCTCTCTGACCTTCAGCATATCCAGCCACCATGCTGGTGGCAGCTAGCTAGTAAGTCTAGGGATAGGCCTTTCCTATCACAATGTACTTCTCAATAAAGTAGTTTATTTGAATCCAGAAACAATCTCCAAGGTGTTGATTACTACTAAGCTGTTGCTACTAACAATTCAAGCTGCTTTTGGTTTTTTGGTTCTTTGACCATTACTAAAATTCCAACATAGGGTTATGGGCCCAGAATCCTCCTGAAGATCCTAACAGATTTTTTGGAATTCGAATTGAATCTTGAAGGAGAAAAGCACAGCTTATTTTTGTACCTGGTTTTTGTTTTGGAACAAAAGCAGCAGCATGGAGCAAGCTCAAGGGAACTTCAACATTCCAAAGCTGGAAGGAGCGAATTTCAAAGATTGGAATTTCCTCATGCAGTCTTGCTTAAAGAGTCAAGGTCTTTATGAAGTGCTAATAACACAAAGACCCACGGCTGCAGGAGCTGAACAAAAGAATTGGGACAGACAAAATGACAAAGCCCTTAGAATTCTTGGGATGAATGTAAGTCCAAAACTGTTTGTTCATTTTGAAAATGTGACTTTAGCCAGTGACGTGTGGAACAAGCTGGAAAATCTTTATAACCGTAAAAGCTCCAGTGAAGTAATTTTTATAATACAGAGATTGTGTAATATGA
>QEPC01003927.1:373229-401732 GCA_003113815.1 Sphenodon punctatus
GGCTTGTGTGGGGGCCTGGCTGGGCTTGTGTGGGGGCCTGGCTTGGCGCTTTGTGGGGGCCTGGCTTTTGGGGGCCTGGCTGGGCTTGTGGGGGGGCCTGGGGCCTGGCTTGGCTTTGTGGATGAAGGACTGGTACTGGTGGATGAAGGACTGGCTGTAGGGGTGCGCGAGGAGGCCAGTTTATATATTTTAGAATTCGTAGTCTTATGAGGAGCCGGACCTCTTTCTTGTCAAGAGGCTCAACTGTCGCAGGGGAGTTGTGTGAGAAGGCAGCTGCGCGTTAGCGGAAAGGGTGCATTCCTTCAAGGCTGTTCCTTACTTGTGTTCCAGTGTAGCATTACTACAGGTGCAAGGAATGACCTTAATATTCAATAATGTAGATATTGGAAGTCTGGTATCAAATCTCCCCTTAGTCTTCTTTTTGCTAGGCTAAACCTGATTGGAAGGAAGTCTGGTAGCACAGAGAAGACTAAGGGGAGAATTGACAAGCTAAACCTGAGTGGTAGGAAGTCTGGTATGAATTCTTCCCTTAGTCTTCTCTTTGCTAAGCTAAACACAGGGCCTGTGGAATACTAGTGCAGCTGGTGTAGGAATGAAGAAGCCTTACTGTAGGATGCATAGCAAGGGACAGTGATTTTTTCGTTTGGGGGCCACTGAGCTCTAAAACGGAGTGATTTGGGGAGCCAGAGCACTGAAATGAGGGACAGTCCCCCTACCAGTGGCAGTCTTCCCCCCTGACAGCTCCCCATAATCTCCCACTCACCCCTGCCAGGCTGCTGAGGATCTGAGTCTGGGGACACAGCTCTGATAGGACTCAAATCTGGTGCACCCTGCCCACCCCCAAGCCATGCCCCCCCAACCACGTCCCCTTGACCCGTTGCCGGTGCGCTGCCGGCACAGGGCCACTAACACTATATTCTCCCGGGTCACTTTGAGTTCCCAATCCACCCCTACTTAATGTGCACAGTCTTTTGGTTTTGCCAGTTTTCACCAAAATCAGTAAGTTTCTGCCTATCAATTCCTAGGACATTCCCTGAAATTTTAGAACTGACTGGATGTGGTTTAAAAGTTACCTCATTAAAGGTCTCATAAATTTAAATAAATAAATAAATAAAATAAAGACAAAGACATGAATAGAAGAACACAGTGAGTTGAGGGTAATGTCCAGCTTTGCCTGGCCACAAACACCCAAATTTTATTTTATAAATACCTTTATTTTTGCATCAGTCTCTTGATTTATGGGGAGCCTCACTCATGATTTTTAACATGGGGCTAGCTATCCTGTTTGAGTTTGTTGTAGTGCAAATATCAATACTGATAAATTAATCTTCCCCCTAGTGCCTGGAGCTCTGGACAAAGATCAGGGCTGTACTACTGCTCCCAATGCTACTAGAGTGGCTCTTTTGATTTTGCGGATTTTGGCTGCAAAGCTCCTGAGACAATCCCATCTCAGACAGATTCTTCACAACTAATGATGGACAAACCAGTTATCCAAATAATTAGAACTGCACTGCAGACTATTCAAATATGGGCAACTTCTCTCCTCCTCCTGATGCTTCAGCATCCACAAAGTGCTCCAGGCACCAGCAGCCAGCAGCAAGCTTTGGCATCTCACTGGCTGAAATTCTCCCACTTTGTCAAGTCCCAGCTTTGGAGCTGTTTATCCGTTGATGATCTTCTCACTGATGTATCCAGGCATTGTGTAGATTAGAAGAATCAGGAAGATAGTCAAAATAGCAATAACAATCAGAGCGATGATGTATTTCTTGTAGCGCTTCCAGATGAAAAAGATGAAGGTTTTCATGGGATTCACAAACCAGTTAAAGGATGTTTTTGGACGGCTAGAGAAGAGAAGGGAAAATGAACTGAGTGCAGGCTCAGACAGGATGACAGCAAGGTTGCATCTCAGTCCAGAGGTCTAGAGTGCTTGTGGTGCTTGTGAGCTGTGATTAGCTAGGCACCTAACCTTATAATCAATCCAAGTCAGCCTTGATTCAAGTTAGTACCTGTACCCACAATGCCCTCCTTGAATGTAGGACCTAGCCTTCAGGCTATTGTGACAGGCATCTTTTGTGCCCTGCTTCCAAAGTGTTTCTGTCCCCCCACAATCCCCTGGTTCTGTACAACCACGTATTTCTCCACTCTTGGAGTGTAACTTTATGGACTGGGTGTGAAGACCCCCACGTTTTATTTGAGACACCCCTCCTGCTGCCGCCCACGTCTCCACCATGGCTGGGATGGTGGTGGTGGTGGGAGACTTCTCCAGGCTGAAAAGGTTGCTACCAGGAACCCAGAACCCAGTCTTAGTGTCTCCTGAGGAGACATATCCATTTCAGCACAGTCAAGGGAACTCAGTGAGAAAAAGGCACTGCAGAGTCTAGTAAATTACTACAACGTGGGTTTAAAAAGCAGCCATTCCCTTGAAACAATTAGGGCTTCACCTCCTTTTCCAGCACTTTTCCCTCCATCTTCAGAGGCATGCACAGTACACTGCTAACAGCAGCTATGTGTAAGACTAGGCAGAGTACTGAGTGCTGTTAAATGCAGGCCAAACCAGGAGGACAGCTATAAACAACTAAGAATCTGTAGCTGGTTTAGTCCCAGGGTCTCCTCCTCCTGGATGAAGCCAGTGGCTTGAGACACCCAAATTACGATCCCTACTTCCACTGAACTCAAAAATCCCCTTCCTTTTCACTGTCTGACCATGAGCAGGGAAAACACTTAATGAGATACAGATTTTGCCTCAGAGCATTTTCACATGGACAGTTAGTCCGCACTAACTGAATCTAGCGCGGACTGCGAACTAGTTTGTCTGTCTGAACGCTGTCAATGGTGCTTATTAGTATGGACTAAGAGATAAGTACGGTTCTTATAAAACCGCAACCACTGGTTTTATAAGAACCATACTTAAAGTAGTCTGCACTAATATCCTTGTTTGGTAGGTTACAATTATTTCTGAGTCATTAGTCCGCATTACATTGTCTGTCTAAAGGGCATCGCTATGTTAGTGCAGACTAACAAACACCGTACTTATTTCAAACTAGCGCATTACTTTGGCTGTCTGAAAATGCCCTCCGTCTGTAGCCTGACCATTCCCAGGGCAATGTTTACAGCTACCCATTCATACTTACTTGGGTTTCTCCAGGGGTTCAGGTTCTTTTCGTCCCAGACCAACTGGGCTCTTCTCAGCCTCCTCTAGAGTCAGCAGCTGGAATTCAGCTTCCACTTTGCCCTGGAAAGAAACAGCACTTAGACAAGGGCCCCATGTGCTGGCAGGTCTCAGTGCCCTCTGTCTCCTCTCAGCACTGTCCTTTCCATTCCACACTACTTCCTACACCAGGCCTCCAGCCATCAAAGGAGCTAAAGAAAGATCTTCTTTCCGGATACTCACAAGAAGGGACTTTAACTTCTATTTATGTTTTCAGAGTCTTTAATTTCCTTTAAATTACATGGGGACACTCCATGAAACTAGCTGCTGGCAGATTTAAAACAATCAAAAGGAAGTACTTTTTCACTCAGCGCATGGACATTAAAGACATTGTCAGGACGAGTAGCTGGGTTTAAAAAAGAACTGGATAAGTTCTTAGAGAGTAGATCCATTAATGGCTATTAGCCAAGTAGTTTAAAGGATGAACTTCTTACTGTCGGGAGCTGGGAGTAAACAGCGGGGAATGGATTGCCCATTGTGACTGTTGGTTCTTCTCCCATGTGACAGATATTGGCCACTGTCGGAGACAGGATGCTGGGCTTGATGGACCATTGGTCTGACTCAGTATGGCACTACTTATGTTCTTATGTTAAAATCTGAAATTGAACTTTGCTGGCTAAATAGGTGCAGTCTGAAAGACTGCAAAATTTGCCTCTTGCCAGTGAGGTTTTTCATCCTGTTCCATGGCCTCTACCCAATCTTCGCCTCTAAATGCAATTGAAATTTACTTTTTCCATTGAAAGCTGAGGCTTTGCGAGAAAAACTGTTAGTTTGCAACCCCCAGAGTAATCTCTGTGCCCCTAACAGGATCCCCCCTCTCCTTATCCACTGTGCTAGGCAGGACTAACAGGATCCCCCCTCTCCTTATCCACTGTGCTAGGCAGGACTAAGCTACCCACTTCACAGCTTCTCTCTCACCTACGTTTTGCTTTAGTAGCAAAAGCCCAGCACACAGCACTAGTCACAGCCTGGGGGCAGGTACTAGCTGTAGGCTGTGGACCTAGACTTCTTAGGTGACAGGATGCCCCCAAGTTCCCTTACAAAGAGGTAACAAGGCGCTCTAAGAGACTAAATGACTACAACTGAATAAATGAAAACTACAGTGAGAAAAATGAAAGACACTATGAAAACACTACAAATTATAAAAAATATGATGGAAACAGTTAAAACAATTTTCAAGACTAATACTCTATCAACTATAACACAAATAAAATTGTCTACAAAAGAGAATGGCTGTAACACGTGATTTTTGTTCCCCTCTTTCATCATCATTTCTGGGCCTCAGTATTCCATTTCATTGGTCAAAGCTGTTACTAACACGGTTCACTATAAGATAAAAGTTTTGTTTTAGCTAATGAGGCTCCAATTTCCACCTTCTAATCATAACTACGTCCAGTGTACCTAGCCTTGAAAAGTACTGGGGTATGTTGTTTTCATTCTAAGCATTAGTAAAGCTTTTAAATCAATTTAAGTCTGACGATCATTCCTAAGTTCCTAGAATCTTCTAGCAGATCTCCTTTCCAGAGATCTAAAACAAATAATTCCTCCTCTCCACAGCAAGGCCTCACCACACCATGGTTCTACCAGGCAAGTAGTGAGCACTGTTCTCGCAGCACATGGGAAGCCTCAGCCTTGAAGCTGAATTGAGAACCATTCCTGGTTCTTGCAAGATTCTCATGAGAATTGAGAAACGTTACCGAGATCTCAAGAAGATCTTGTGAGAATGTCAAGAAAATTCAAACACCGCTCTGAGTGTGCACAAATGGCCACCGAGGCTGTTCTGTGCATGCACAGCCCTTTCCCAAAATGGAGCCGGCAGCATCAGCACCGTTCTGGAAAAGCACAGCCATTCTGCACATGTGCGGCACCGTCTGCACACGCGCAGACTGGTTGCCCTTTTCCAAAATGGCACCGACACCACTGGTACCATTTTGGAAAAAGGCAATGAATGTGCAGAATGACCCCAGCGGCCATTTTACACACGTGCAGTGGTTTTTTTAAAAATAAATTGTTTGCTGTGAGGCGGCTGTCTCCTCAGCAAACTCACCTCCTCGCCTGCCCCTGCAGAGAAGTAAAGAGGGTGGAGAGGAGTCTTGAAGCAGCCCCGGACTTGGAGAGAGGCAGTCAGGTGAGTAAAAGGTTTTTGTTTTGTTTTAACAAGTGTGGGGGGAAGGGAGAGATTCTCACTTTTCTCTGCAAGGATCAAGGCAATTCTCGGCTCGTTCTCTTTTGCAAAAACCCTGACTTTCATTGAAAAAAATGAGAATCAGAGAAGCGAGTATCCGCCCTACCCAGCCTAAAGTATCCTGTCCCTTCCCTATGACTCTGTCTTTCCTTACCGTTAGAATATATAGATTTCCGCTCGGATCCATGAACTCAATATCTTCTGGCTTTACCGACCTCCTCAATTTCTTCTTCTTCTTCTTTTTCTGCTTGGTCTCTCTCTCCTCCCTCTCCTCATCCTCCTGATCTTTCAGCTTGATGAAAGGCCACCATCCTCTCATTCGCTTGTTTCGGAAGATAGAGAAGCGGGGCACGGCCTTCTCCTTGGCCATCTTAATGGTGCACTGCTCCGAGCTCTTGGCTGCCCTCACCATATCATTCAGCTTCAGTTCAATGACACCTTCAAACACAGGGACGGAGGGAGAACCTTAGATGTTGATCATATACATGGGATGCCAAGACCCCAAACCTCTAGGTCTCTGCCAGCCTCCTAGAGAATCACAGTAATACTGCATGCAGCAATTAGGATTTTTATTTGCAGCTGTCAAAGCAATTTACAGAATCCAGTGAGTAGCATTATCCTCGCTTGCAGATGAAGGACCGGAGGCTCTGAGAGTGGAAGTGACATTGTCACCCAATGACTCTGTGGCAGAAGTGGGATTAGAGCACAGATCTGCCTGCCTGCCACTCACCTGGCCTAGCCACTGGAGCAGGCTGTATCTTGTATTGCTGGGATTTCATATCTCCAACTGTATGGTGCCACATAGCAGCTTTCCAGCCCTTTTAAACTCAGACATTACACCTTGGAGTCAGGTAAACACATAGTGATTGAGAAGACTTGAACTGTATAAGAATCAGAAACTTGTATTTGTCTCCAGTCCAGTCTGGTCTGAAGGTGAGCCAGGTCCCTCTGTACTGTTGAGTACAGTATTCTAATAAAGACAAATTGACAACAGTATACACGGCCTGTCTCCTTGGTGCTGGAGCTGAGAGGAGGAGGTATTGAACCCAGAACCTCCATACATTCCTTCTCACCACATCCCTCAGCTCTTAGCTTATATTTTATTCCTGGCAATGCGGATTATCAACTCTTGAGGCAATGGCTTGAGAAACCTTTGCTCAGACTGAAGACAAGATCCCACCCATCACTTTGAGGTCCCCACTTCTACCATGTTTTGCACCCCACATATGGTATCTTTACCCCCAGTTAAAAAAACTCACATCACACATTTGGTCTGACAAACATGCTGCAAGTGACGTTCTACTATCTGCATCAGATGTTCTCTTCTTGCTATCACTAGATGGCACTGGAGAGTAGTTTTACTTTGTATAGCTTAGAGACTAGGCAGTTCAGAATTCAGATGCTATCTTTTATTGGACTGACTACTGTTAGTGAGAGCATGCAAGCTTGCAGGCTACGCAGGACCCATCCTCAGGGCCAACAGCACACCAGCACCAGCAGAAGCTGGTCCAATAAAAGATCATCTGAACTACTTTGTCTCCATCTCTTAAATCTGGGACCAACATAGCAATCACACTCTCTTTGTATAGCTTGCCACACCAATAAATAGAGCCTTTGGAATCGGATTTTCTTTGGTTTGTGAGTAAAAGAAGGCTTTCATGGTAGTGATTTAAGGTTACTGTGCTTGCATTATAGCAGGTCTATGGGTGTTTTTAGACGAGATGCTACCCCGTATGGCCACCCAGAAGTCACGGAACACCACCCATCAGAAGGTGGAGCAGGGGGATGTATACGTCCGTGAGTCACAGAGCATCCGTTCAGGGCCATGTATAGAGCACTGCTGGGAATATGGAGTGCTTCGTGTAGGGCAAGCCAAAAAGCTCCGTGGCAACAGGTGGCCATGAACCTCCTGCCTGTATGAACTGGGGTGGCCAGTTACACCAGCAGACTAGTCTGCTGCTCATAGGCACTGGCCACAATCGCAAACCATGCCGCATGAAATGTTGTAAGCCGCCCCAAGCTGTTTTAGGAGGGGCGGGGTAAAAATTTAATAAAGAAGCAAATATAAATAAATAAATAAAATCTAGGTGGGATCTGCGCAGGTCCCACGTGGATTCTGGGCGGGACAATGTATCCCAATGCACATGTGCGCGGGTTGTGTGCACACGCACAGGATCCACAGGGCATGGGATCCGCCCCACTGTGGGCAGAGGACATGGCTTTTTCAAGTCACAAGAACTGATCGATGCCAAAACCATGTGGCTTTGCTTTCCAAAATGACAAAAGCTGTGCAGCATTTCCCTCTCGCAGTTTCTCTCGGAAGCAAACAATGGAGATTTAGTAACATACATTAATACACGAGCTGCCTGTGGCAGGAGGGACGGGGAAGTAAGACATTTAAAATAAATAAATAAACAAACAAACAAACGTGGGGACGTGCCCTCTGTCTCTTACATTTGGGACCATCACAGCAACCACATTCTGTCTAGACTAGAATAGAAAATACTATAACATTTTAAAGCTACCCATCATCACTGTGCTATCTAAGTAGCCTTAACACAACTAGCTGTCACCCCTTTCTTTGCAGGATTTTGTCTTTAACCACACTCCACAGTTCAAGTCCTCCCATTTATACAACAGCACTGCAGGCTTCAAAGTCCATGGGCAGGTGGAGTTCAGGCAAAAGGGAAAGGTCAGTATTTCAAGCACCAGTGGGGTTAGCTCTTCAAGGAGCTGCTACCTTCCCTTCTATACATATGGAATAATAGCAGTGAACTTAAAAGGCACCCAAAATTGCAGCTGCTTTTATTGAGAGAGTTTAACTATAAATCCATGAATAAGTAGTACAGCCAAGACTCACATCAGGAGCTTTGTGTCAGTAGATATCAGATCTAATGAGAGGAAGCATGCAATCACAGAGGACAAATAAACTCATAACTGCACTCAGGCCGAGAAATACCCCTCATATCTATAAGCAGGTGGCTACCATACCTAGGAAATCATTCGCTGAAATCCTGTCATAATCCCAGACTTGAAGGACCAGGATAGCTGGTTCCCGGAACTCTGATTCCTCCAGGGAGAAGATTGAGTCCTTCTTCTTGTAGGTGATCTCCTTTTCCGTTGGGAGGTAATCAAAGCGGAACACAAACCTCCAGTTGAAGTTGCCTTCCCCCGTCAGGGAGTTAAAGTGAACGTCTGTTTCCTGCTTGCTGTGATTCAGTCCTTTGATCCAACTGCAGAAGAAACTGCAGTTAAAAACTATCTAGCTTCATCGTCTCTGAGCACCAGGCCCAGGAAGAGGGACAAAGGACCACAGGCTTGAGGAGAGGAACTAAGCTAGTTAATGCTTGTAAAGTGTTGTGAGTGGGAAGGCATACTGGCATAATTATAAGGGTGCTACCATTATTTATATAATAATGAATATAAATCCATCTTTTGATACTTGTTTTTCCCTGAAAAACAATTATTGTAAGAACCTTGACACTTTTAATAATGTCTCTTCCCACCAGAGCAATAAGTTCAGACTAGGGCTGCACCGAATGTTAAAAAAATATCCGTGAGTATTCTTGGAGAATACTCGGACAGTTTCCGAGGGCGGGGGCAAGGAAGGGGCCAAAGGGAGCCGGGGGGGGAGGGAATGGGCCAGGGAAGAGGGGATAGGGGCCTAGTGGGGGTTATGGGGTAGAGTATTCATCCTCCGGAAGGGGTCCAGTGACGCGTAGCTTTCTCTGGGGCTGGGTAAGTTTTTTAAAAAGGGGGGCAGGAAAGCTGGGCATGCTCAGAAGGGCCGAAGGGCCCATTCTAAACATGCTCAGACCTTTCCAAGATGGCACCCACAGCATGCTGATGCTGACAGCACCATTTTGGAAAATTCTGAGCATGCTCAGAAGGGGCCATTCTGAACATGCCCAATTGTTTAGGTTATTTTTTTTTAAAAAAAAGGACTTACCCCACCCCGGAGGAAGCCACACATCGCCAGACCCCCTCCAGAGGTTGAGTACTCTATCCCTGAGCCCCCGCTAGCCCCCTCTTAAGCACCCCACTCAAGCCCCCACTAGGCCCCCACAAGCCTGAGGGGCCCCACGCTTGCTGGTGAAGCTGCATCCTCCGTCGTTGGGAGGGAGCTGAGGGTGGGATTCCATCTTCTGCATTAGGGCCCTTTCCAAACTACTCAAGTACACCCCTGCCTCCCTCTATGGATTCCTATCAGTGACATATGGCACCTTTTCACATAGATGTCACTGGAGGTTTCTCCTGTTATTGGATTGACATCATCAAGGACCACGTCATCTGTGTTCCAGATAATGACACGCAGTTCATAGCTAGGGGAAGAAACAGCCACGGGACAAGTTAGAGAAGAAAACTTTCATTCATTATTTGTAAAGGCTCCACAAAACAATGAGCAGCCTTCCCCAAACCCCTCCCAGACCTCAGACTGTCTATCAACTGAGACAAACAGCTGTTTGGGTCCCATGGCATTCAGGCCATAGCCAAGCATGCATGCCTTAATTTCCTTACAGGAGAAGTTTCCCATGAAACTTTGAACCCAGTTTTTCATTTCTCAAGTGTTTTAACTTTTAGATGGTCTCCCAATCAAATGGAATATCAACTCACCTGATACCTGCCCATCACTAGTTATTTATAAAATAGTAATAAAAGGGGTCCAGCGTCATGGTATCAAGGAACATGATGGTCAGATTTATCCTGCTGTAGGACCTCCTGGCTCTCTCTGACTGATAGCTGGCTCAGAACAAAAGCTCAAATACCACTGTAAGAACTATGGGGGAAGCAAGAGCACCTGCTCTGGACAGCAGATAAAGAGGATACCTCACTGCTCTGTCTGCCTCACCCACTTGGACAGGTGTCTAGATTCTCCAGTGCTAGAACTGCTCAAGGGAAATAAAAAAGGAGCAATTATACCAGAGTGTCCAAGATTGACGCTTGTTAATGGCGGTCAATTTTGTGAGCACAGACAGTGCAGATTAGCTGAATAATGCAATGCTTGCTCTCCTGCTGCATTTACAAAGCCCTGGCCAACACATCCTCCTAGGTGTAAAATTCTACTGGGCAAAGAATCAGGATTATATTACTGGATCAGAAACTGATCCCTGGTCTCAGCTATAGAGGCTTTTACCTGATTGGTAGTCGTGGCTTAATATTGATAGGGGGAGGTGCCGGGACATCATTTGGAAACATATCAATCCACATGTGGAGAGAACCCTGAGGAAGGAAAGGGAGATGAATCCGTAAATGGATTTTAGTCAAATTGGTGTGAGTATGAACCCTCTGACTGTCAGAGGCTGGGGTGAATAGCAGGAAATGGATCATTAGATTATAACTTGTTGGGTACTTCTCTAAAGTACCCAAAGTTAGTAATGTTGGAGACAGGATGCTGGACTAGATGAACCATTGGTGTAACCCTTAAGGGCACTTCTTATGTTCCTTCAGAGATTCACCAAGAGCTGAATTCATAAAACAGATTTACTTCCCAACTACCACATGGAGCAGGGGCTGTGCTTTTTACGGTGGACTCCCTAAAAAGCCATTTAGACTGCTTGTGGTAGCATCCCACAAAGTCCTGTGAAAATGCAACATTGAGCTCGCTTTCAACAAAATGAGGTCAATCATATCTCCTTTCCTCTTCCTTGTGTGGAGAAAAGCCCTACCTGTATTTTAAGTGTGTCCCTACATTCTTATGTTAAGGAACAAGGCATTTTCGGTATTGAATGTTGAGAAGTGCTTGAATCCAACCAATGTTGTGAATTAACAAAAAGAGAAGTTGCAATACAGGCCTCCTACACCCCTGCATAGAGTCCTTCCTACTAAGCCATCGTGTTTCTCTATATGGGGCACAATACGCCATCATTAAAGTCAATGAGAGTTTTACCATTGACTTCAGTGGATGGAAAACTGTGCCCATACAGTGCTTTGGGGTCCTTCAGGATGGCAAGTCCTGAAATGTGAGGAGATGGCAATGATTTATCTCGACACAGTTCTGACCCTTTCTTTTCTTTTCTTTTTTTATAATATTTTTATTATTTTTCATATTAACCAATACTCTCTTAACATAAGCTTAAAGTACAGAATTGAGGAACATTTCGGGAAGACCCCATGACAGCGGTGGTCCTTAACCTTTAAAAGTAAGTAAATACATTTGTCTATATTTTAGTTAAACATAGTTCTGACCCTTTCTATATAAGAAAATGTCCATAGGTTGAAGGACATGAACCAAAAGTTGATGGGAAAATGTCCCTTGTGCTACAAGGGTGGTGATGGGCAGCTGCTTATCATCCTCTTGGGATCCCCCCTATAGGTTTCCGCAGGGTCCCATCTTTTCTCCCCTCCCATTCAATATGTATATGAAGCCGCACATGAGATCATATGGTGATTTGGAGTGAGGTGCAACCAACATGCTGATGAAACCCAGCTCTGTCTCTCTTTTTCATCTGACCCAGGCTCCTGCAGTCTTGGTGCTTTCCTGGTGTCTAGATGCAACTGGGGACTGGATGTGGGTGAGCTGATCGAAGCTGAATCCAGAAAAGGCTGAACTGATGATGGCTGGTCAGCCCTCTGACCTGGGTGGCATAGGCACACCTGTCACTAATGGGATCCAACCTCCTTTGGTCACTCAGGTTTATTTATTTAAAACTTGTATCCCGCTCCTCCTGCCCAAAGGCAGCTCGGGGCGGCGAACAACACAAAAGAGTTAACAATAAAAGACAAGTCAACAAATTTTAAAACAAATAATAAAACTCACCCTCCCTCCCAAACCCTACACCTCCACCCTACCCCCTACCCCTCGCCAAAAGTCTGGCGGAACAGCCAGGTCTTACACAAATGTCGAAATGACAGGAGGGTGGGGGTCAACCGAGCCTCCTCTGGGAGTGAATTCCACAGCACGGGGGCAGCCACCGAAAAAGATCTCACATCAGTGGACACCCATCTCACCCAGGGAACCTCCAAAAAGGCCCCCATGGATGAACTCAGGGGTTGCATGGGCACATGGGGAGTGAGGCGATCCCACAGATAGGCAGGGCCCAGGCCATGAAGGGCTTTGAATGTCAAAACCAGCACCTTGAACCTAGCCCGGTGCTTTATAGGCAGCCAGTGCAGAGCCTGGAGCACTGGTGGCATGTGCTCCCTGCGGCCTGCCCCAGTAAGGAGACGGGACGTGACATTCTGCACCAGCTGCAGCCTCCAGACCAGCTTCTCGGGCAGCCCCACGTAGAGCGCGTTGCAGTAATCCAGCCTCGTGATGAAGGCATGGATGACAGTGGCAAGGTCAGAGTTTGAGAGATATGGTCGAAGTCGCCGGACAAGATGTAACTGCTGAAACACACTCCCCGCCATGGCCACAACCTGAGGTTCCAGGCTGAGACGTGAATCGAGGAGCACACCCAGACTCCGTACCTGCGAGACCATGGGAGGGCGAACCCCCCTCCCCCCACAGGAGGAGATTCAACCACTCCCAGGCCCCCCAGGCCCTCACCCACCAACATCACCTCCGTCTTGTTTACAGTCTAGGGTCCTCTTAGACTCATTACTGTGCCTGGAACATCTGATTGCTGCAGTGGCCAGAAGTGCTTTTCACCAACTCCATCTGATGGGAAGGCTGCAACCCATTTTTACCAGATTCAGACTTGGTCGCTGACATCCATGCCTTTGCAACCTCAAGACTAGACTACTACAGTGCGCTCTACTTGGGGCTGCCCTTGGTGACTGTTTGGAAGCTGCAGCTGGTGCAGAACACAGCAGCACATTTTCTGCTGGGGTGGACCATCAGTACCCCATTACACCACTGTTCCAAAGTCTGCACTGGCTCCCAATAACTTTCGGGGCGTTATGGCCAGGGCCCCACATAACTAAAAGACCACATCCCCACTCATATCCCACCATGGCTTCTGAGGTGTTCCGGGAACGCCCTCTTATGTATACTATCTGGCTGTTATGTTCGTACAGCAAGGGCACAAAGAGAGGTGTCCTTAGCTGCTGCCCAGTATTATGGAACTCCCTTCATCTTGAGCCCGAGCCTGCTTATCTTCCAGAGGAAATGCAAGACATCTTTATTTGATGTTCTTTTATGCTTTTTTGATTCTCTTTTGTGTATGCTGTGTGCTATTACAATAAACTTCTATTGATTGATTGACATTTTTATTTGGCCAGGCATTTGGCAAGCAAGAATAGGGTTTGGGGAGATTGGGGTTAAGGGCTTGGGGAAGTTTGGGATGCAGGATTTTAATTATTTATGTTTTTATGTATTGTAACCCACTCTGAGCCCTTGGGATAGGGTCAGGCAATAAATTTAAATAAATAAATACATTCAAGGGGATGCAGGATGACTTAAAGTGGAAGGAAATTGAGTGACTATTAAGAAGTGTTCAGAATTGAAGAGCGCTCTCTCTCTCTCTCTCTCTCTCTCTCTCTCAGAGTGTGGAACAATCTCACAAGGGAAACCCCATTTCTTGAGGCATTTAAAACCAAACAAAGCCTCACCAAACAAGCTGCAAAGAACCTTTCTGTGACAACCACGAGGGATGGGCAGATGGCCTCTATTTCTAGTCTTCAGAAAAACAATACTGTGGCATGAATAAATGTGCTTGTCTCACCTGCAGGAGCCCAGGGCTCTCTGGGTTGTAAAGGGATCGAACCTCCACATGTTCTGGTACCAGTTTGTACCCATATTCTGGCATTTCATCCCAGTGCTGAAGGACATACAGAGCTTTGTGCTCATCATACGCTGACCAGTTCTCATCTATCACTTCTTTCTTATCTTTTATATAGGCTTCTAGAACACAAGAAAGCAGGTCAGGAGGCTTGAAGAGATTGGGCCAACAAAATTCCACCCATATTTCCAAACGATATTGAAGCCTGGAGCATCCAGATTCATCCTAACATCTCCACAGAAATGAGAGAAAAAGCAGAAGAGAAAGGATTGCATTTCTGCAGTGCAAATGTTTTGAATGCCAGGGAGCTACAAGATGGCGCAGGCCGCGTTGGTGCCATTTTGGAAAAGGGCAGCTAGTTTACACATGCCCAGAACCAGCCGCCCCTTTCCAAAATGGTGACAATGCAGCCCGCATCATCCTGGGAAAGGCCCACGCATGCTCAGAACGGCCCCAGTGGTCAGTTTGTGCATGCAAAAGCACTTATTAAATTTTTTTGAGAATCTAACAAGAATGGCAGCAAGGATGGCAGATTCTTGCAAAATTCTTGATTGTGAAAATCTCATTGAGAGGCCCATTCTTGACGAGACTTTTGTGATCTGCGAGATCTTGTTTCAGCCCTAGTGTAGATCTAACATCCCTCCATGAACCTTTAGTCCAAAATAACGTCAAGGTAGAAGGTAATAGTGATTGGTTGGGAGAGGAAACTAAAGGCAAGACCAAATTGAGAGTGCCTGCCTGCCTGCCACTGATTATTCAATAAAATTGTCACACATTTTTTTTAATCTAAGCTTTTTATTTATGAAATGGCCTTTTGGTTTAAAATTGTTTTGTCTGGGTCAAATCTTCCTAATTTTTAATTAAATTTAAAAATATTTTTTTTAATTTTAAAAACTTTTGAAAAAAATATTTCATTTTAGTGGAGAAAAACATTTTCTCACTTTCTAATTTTTTTCATTTTTATTCCAGTGGAAAGAATGCAAAAATTGATACGTGGGTTTGTTTCTGCTGACATTTCTTTCTGCAATTTAAAAAAAATTAAAAGTTTCACAGAAAAAAGTTAAATGAAATTATTTTGGTAAAACTTTTAATTTTTTCAAAAATGTCAATTACTGCTTCCTATTCATTAAAATTTTCATCAAATACACTTATGTTTCTTTTACTAGTTACCTGGTTGTACTCCCAGCTGCTGGATGAACAGGGAGTAGAAACAGACAGAACTGTGCAAGCTGATATTCTCTGACAAACAGTGGCTGAACTGTTGGTCTATCAAGTGAGGACAGCGTGGGTCAGAATGAACCACAAAAGAACAGTTGGCAGCACAACATAAGGGCCAGAGAATAAGAGGACAATAGTAGTTGGGCATTGTAAACAGACAGGTAATTAAAAACAGCAAATTAATCCTCCCAAATGCATGCTTGGTACCTTCAGGGAAAGCATCAGGAGGGATCTTAAAGATCTTGTTGTTCACTTTGACTTCCTCCCGTCTGTATTCGGCTGAGGGGAGAGCATTCTTTTTACACAAACTATCCAAGATCTGTGTGGGTTTGAATGCATCTCGCCATGTGTTATAGCCATCTCTGCAAGAAGCAGACACAAATTTCAGAGAGAGGGAATTCTCACTGGTGTACACTGGGGTGAAAGACCCATGATCCAGTGGTGATTTAATACTGGTAAAAGCACCCCAGGACAGTTACACTGTGAACTGTTGGCCTCTCAAAAGATTAAAGAACTCACTCATTGTAAAATGAGATGGTCACAACTAACTGATAATAGACAACAGAAGCAATGAGAGTCACCACAGACATCTTTGCTAGAAAATTCTAGACATAAACAACCAACCTGGCTGATTTATAGGAGGGTATCTGGACAAACAGATGTCTGTTCTATCTCACAGACTGGGCCAGTTCACAGACAGCAGTATTTTTCAAACTCCTCTGCATTTAAACTGGTACCTTATTGTTGTGAGGCTCTTTGTGTAAGTAACTACATAAACCTAAAAATCTACTGTGCTTTGTTATGCCCCAATAAATGTAACAGGGATTGCTTGAGGCATATCAAATAGTCAGCCTAGTTAGAAACAGCCTAGTTAGAAATAGTTAGAATTTACATTATTGTTACTGCTCCAGCAATGTTAATGTAAATTCTAGGATTAAAATTTTTTTTTACTGTTTAATAGAGGAGTTAAGGCTTTTACAAATTCACTTGCACTCCAAAAGCATGGAAACTGTAAATTAAGGTTCCTGCCTTAACCTCTGCATCATGTAAGCAATAAAGACTTTGAACAGTCTCACATATTGTGCTTGCTTATAATTTAGGCTCCATCCATCCACACTTTACCTTGGTCTCGACCAGCTCGCGCGATTTTTCAAAATCCCGCAAGGCAGGATTACAAGAGACGGAAGTATGGGATCACCTGCATTGAAGGCAGTCGCACATTGTTTGCCAACTGCAAATTAAATACCTCGATTGTGAGGTATTTAATTCGCGGTCAGCAAACAATGTGCAACCGCCTTCAATGCGCATGATCCCGTACTTCCATCTCATGTAATCCCACCTTGCGGGATTTTGAAAAATCACACAAGCAGGTCGCATCACGATGACCCACTCGTCTAAAAGCACCCTCAGCCCTAATCCTCTTCCTCCACAGGTTGGGGGCAACACTGAAGTGGAGGACACCAAGCTCCTCCCCGCCCCAGTATTATGGACATAATCCCTATCTCCACTGTAGTCACAATTTCTCCTCCAATTTCTCCCCTCTCAGGCAGTTGTCCCCCCCCAAATTTGTCCCTAAATAAACATCACCTATCTCTCAGCCTTCTCCCCCTCCCCCATGGGTGCCCCCTCCCCATAAACACACTGCTCCCCATCCCTGCCCTCTGCCCCCCTGCTGTCCCCAGGTTGCCCCCAACCTGCAGAGGAAGAGGATTGAGGATTAAAGACCAAGGCAAAGTTTGGGTGCATGGACCATAAATTGTAAGTGAGCACAATATGTGAGACTGTCCAATGTCTTTACTGCTTACATGGTGCACAAGTTATGGCAGGAGCAATTTCTGCTTGAAAAGTACCTTAACTAAAATACTCCACCTCTGTTTGGAGTTCTGCTGACTTTGGGGACTGACCATATTGCTGCACCCAGGGCCTTATATTCAGCCTGCTGCAGAGTTGCCAATCAGTCCTATCTTTGCAGGCAAGCAGCTCCTGGGTTAAACCTTTAGGTGTCACTTTGGAACAGGGTGTGTAAAGAGAGGAAGAAGTGAGGGAGTGGACTGTGTTCATAAGGGAGAGAGGTGTAAGGGAAAGAGAGCAGGGGTGGGAGGAGCTGCTCTGTGGTGAGGGATCAGAAATGCACTTTCATCAGTGTGGCTCAGCAGCTAAACTTTAAGTCTTCTATACTATTTCCTAAGTATTCTGCCCCCATGCCTCCTCCCAAATGAACTCTAAAATGTATGCCCTCCTCTCTCCCAACTGCAAATGAGGTGGGGGTGGGAATGGGGGAACTGTTTGCGTTTTTTCACACATACTAAGACAGATTCACACTGAGGCTTTTCCCATAGTATAGGGTGTAGTGATAAGATTGCGAGAAGACATTTGTGCACCAGTGGAGCCAGATTAGTGGGCATTTATACATCTTATTTTGGCCTGTATATGTTATAGAATCCATCTTGATTGATATATGTGTAAAAATATATATATGTAATGTAAAAATTGAGAACTGGCAACTCATTTGATGCAATGGATGTATCTTATGTAAGCCTCTTTGGCAACTTTCCTGTATTGTATAAGTTGTTGTTTAGAAAGTCAAGGCCAGTTAGAGATGTTGTGGGAAGCTCCCTTATCAGGGCTCAGAGAAAGACTAATTGGAAGCTAAGAATGCTCAGGCAGGCAGCTGTGCTAGCTAGAATTGGTCACACGTGTGCAGGATTTGTAGAAGTGAGTGTGTAATATCAGAAATCCTATAAAACACAGCAGCTGAGGAACCATTTTGGAACTTCACTGCTAACCCGTGTCGCACAGACGCTGAGGGGCGTAGCAGAACCTGTGGCCCACCTGGGGATCATCTCACAGCCGTGGTTGTAGGTCTCCAGTTTGCAGAAAGGGATGCAAAAGGCTTTTATTATCTTTTGTATGCTTGTATATAATAAAATAGCTTTAGTGGCATCATACGTCTGAGTTATCACTATTTTGATCTCAAAGAGCACACAGTTGTGCAAAAGAGGACCTTTCTTCTGCATGGAGGATTCTCTGGTATGTACTGAGGGCTGAGCTCACCCTGTAGCATTTCCCAGCAATGGCACATACACAGTTTATTTCCTGTGTGGATTCTCTGGTGTGTATTGAATGTCCCAACTTCTCCTGAAGCTTTCCTTGCATTCCTGGCATGTACAGGGTTTCTGTCCTGTGTGGATTCTTACTCAGAAAGTAACCAATTTTAAAAGTGAAATAAATCACATACACATATAATGTCCCCTTACCTAAAACAGATTTGAACGTTTGACCTGCTACCTACAAGGAGCAATTGCTAGTTTCCTCCTTTTTATTTGCTCATAAAGCGTTGCATTTTGCTCTCTATTGTATGGCATCAATATTGTGTACTCTTTAGATCTGTACTCACCGTGCTTTTTCTACTCATTGCATATGTCATAGTAATGTATAACATTTTAGAAAACCCTGCCCCATCAACCTAACAGTCCACCAGCCACCACTTCTTTGAAGCCAATAAAAGGGAGCCTGTTCGCAGCTCCACCCCAGCAGCACAACACCAGTTTGAATGCAGCCTGTCCAGAGAGCAGTAGCAGCACCAAATTTTCCCCAGATGGAGGAACAAGGTAGAACAGAGGGGTGGGACAGAGAGCTGCTCCCTTGAACTTGCTGCTCCTAATATTCTTGTGGTGCTCCTCAATAGATGGACACACATAATCCATGTTCATCCTCACATAACCCACCAGGTCACACAATGAGCCTGCACCAGTGTTCTATGAATGTGTGACATAATTTCACAATCTCACTCTCTCTATTGGATAACATGCGAATTGCAAAACATCCTAACTTAAAAACTACACAATGAATTTTCAAACTCTAAACCCAGGAAATAACTAGAATGCACACTTATTTTTTTCATATCTCTACACCTCCAGACAGATAACTTAAAACATACTTTTTTCCATCAACAGGAGACAGTTGCAAAAACCAGAAAAAAAGTCTGCCTCCAATTTTCAAAATCATATAATGCAGCCATTTTTCAACGAATCTGTCTGAAATTTTGAAAGTTTCTACCCTTCACCAAAGCGATCATCCCTACAAACTAACATAGCAATAGGATAAATAATCTCAATTTTATAACAAGAATGTTCATGATTTTAACAGAGAGTGTGACCTGCCTTAACTATAGAGCTGATCCCACAGCTCTATAATTTAGCTTGAGTTTCCTTTGTAGAAATTTCCCTAGTTTCAAAAGACATTAGTGAATGATGCTTGTTTTCCTTTACTATTCTCACTATTGTGACTACCATGAATATTTTTGTATTTCATATTGATTTTTGCTGTCCCTTAAAAAAGGAACCACATCCTCTAGAGAGCTCTTTGGCAAAAATAGGTTAGCCAAGGATGCAATAGTTGTGGGTACAAGATGGAGCTCCCTTCTGAAGACTCTGAACAAACTTCAAACTGTTCTGCCATGGGGTGATGTCCTACAGGGATGATTTCACCTGTGGGTAATGTAATGTGTAGAGCCTCCCACTGTTTTCAGTAAACTCTCGGATGCAGATTTGCTTTGATGCAGCAGTAGCTGGGATAAATGCAGTTCTTTGCCAAACTGATTTGCATTCACTCTGATATGATGGTCACTTAACCAATCAGAGTGTGTTTACATTTTTAAGCCAATTTTGTTCAAGAGTAGCATGTTCAAAAGAAATAAGTCCATTCTCGCTCCTATTTAAATCAATGGCAAACACCCAAGAGTTGAGAATAGGTGTCAGTTGCAGTATGAGCAAGGGGATTATTTGCTTGACTCCCTACTACATAACTAGATAGGATGTAGTTCAACAAGAAGCCAAAGGTGCAGTGTAGGAACTACTGAGTCAAATTCTTTCACCTGTGTAATGCAGGGCAGGGGTCAAACAGAATTATCCTGGACCTAAAATCTCTAAGTCTATGAAAGGAATTCCTATACATCAGCCCATTCCAGAGTACATACATGTCATATTGGGAGGCCACTCCACAATTGGCTCTGTGCTTGCTGTAGAACCGGTTCTCTAAGTCAATCTTCGTCTCTCCAATCAAGTCATCAGACCCAACTAAATCATGGTCAAATATTGATATAGACAGTTCTGATTCCACAGGAAAGGATATGCTCAGTTCCAGCACTCTGAATTCGATCAATTGAGAGAGAGAGAGAGAGAGAGAGAATTAGCACAGATAATGGAACAGAAGCACCCACCCCAGCCACCATACTTGCTAGTTAACATGGCTCTGCCATAGGGATTGATTTTCAATTATATTAGTGGTTCAGTTGTCATCAGATCAGGTAGGGAATCATTTAAATGGTCAGAAAGGGCAATTGGTTTACTTATCGGTGAATTGCCTTTCTGGGTAATGTGCAGGACAGGAGCTCTTGCAGCCTGGGATGATCCCCGCATAGACCACTAGGAGGCAGACTACAGTAAAGCTGAGACTGGCCGTGTGTAGAGGGGGTTCATCCCTCCCACTTGCCAGATGTTCTCAAAGCTATAAAAACACTGAAAAAACACCTAAAAGAAACTATATTAAATTTAACAATGGTAAAAAGTATAACCGACTGAAATGCTGATGGGGAGGGAGAAGAACCGAATCCCAATATGCACCTTAGACTCCCAAGTTCAGAATCACCCCCTGTGAAAAACCTCAAGCCCTTGATCTCCGCTCAGCAGGAGGGCTGAGCTCCCATCCTGCACATTACCCAGAAGGGCAATTCACCGGTAAGTAAACCAATTGCCCTTTCTCCTGGGATGTGCAGGATGGGAGCTCTCGCAGTCGCAGTGTCGAGCAGGGAGGGAAACAGAGGCTCGAGGCTAGAGAAGGACTGACTGAAGGACCCTGCGACCAAAGGTCGCATCAGCTGAGTCCATCAAGTCCATCTTATAATGTCGGGTAAAGGAATGGGGAGTCGCCCAAGTGGCTACCCTACAAATCTCTGAATAGAGAGCCCTGGCAATGAATGCTGCAGAGGCAGCTGCCCCATGAGTGGAGTGGGGAAGAATAGACTGAGACGGGATGACTCCGGAGGCCTTGCATGCCTCTAAAATACATGCCGCAATCCAGCCCCCAATTGCTGGACAAGAGGCCTTATTGCCCCTTTTGCAAATAATAAACTCCAGTAGAAGGGCTGAAGATTTCCTAACGGAGGCCGTCCTCTTAATGTAGATCTTTAAGGCCCTACGAAGGTCCAATGTGTGCCACTTCTTTTCCAACCTGTGGACTGGTTTGGGGCAGAAGGAGGGAAGGATGATCTCTTCCTGTCTATGGAACAAAGAATTCAACTTTGGCACAAAGGCCGGGTCGAGGTGTAAAAAACGACTGAATTTGGTTGGAAGACGCACAGTGAAGGATCAATAGATAGTGCTCCAAGCTCGGAGACCCTTCTAGCGGAGGTGATTGCCATCAAAAAGGTCACCTTAATGGTAAGGAAGAAAAGTGATACAGAACGCAAAGGCTCGAAGGATTCGGTGAGAGCCCTTAAAACCAAATTCAACCGCCAGGTTGGGAAGCCAGAGCCCTGGCTCTTTGCAGATATTGCCGAACATGGGGATGCCCTGAGATACCCCCTACCCCTAATAGTCGCTAGAGTCTTGTTGAGGGCTGCCACCTGACGGATGAGAGTGCTAGCCCGGAGACCCTTATCTAGACCCATTTGCAGAAAGTGCAGGATGGAGCTAATCTGCGGTTTCCTAGTGTCTACCTGATGTGCTGCACACCAGTCTACGAAAACCCTCCAAGTAGCCTGGTAGATACGAATGGTGGAAAGATGTCAGGATGAAAAAAGAGTGGTTAGGACAGCGTCCGAGTAGCCTAAGCTCTTCAGAGCCTCGCACTCAAGAGACACACTGGCAGTTGCAGAAATCGTGGATTTTTGTACCAGATTGGACCCTGAGACAACAGGTCGGGGTCTGGGTCTAGAGCCAGAGGGTCTTGGTGTGATAGGCTTACGAGATCGGTGAACAAAGGTCGCCGCAGCCACCGGGGGGCTACAAGTATTATCATCGCCTGTTCCCGATGGACCTTGGCGATCACATTGCTGAGGATCGAGAAAGGAGGGAATGCCCCACCACCGCCGCCTGAGGAGAGCGGGACCGAGAGAAGAACCTTGCGCACTTGGTATTCAGAGTCGATGCAAAGAGGTCTATTATTGGGGGGCCAAAGTGGTTGCATATCCAATGAAATGCCGTCGCAGAGAGGGCCCACTCCCCCAGATCCATCTGCCTGCGGCTAAGCCAGTCCGCCCTTATATTTTCTTCCCCCTTGATATGCTTGGCTGAAAGAGACAGAAGATTTGTTTCAGCCCAAGATAGGAGGCTGGAGGCCTCCTTGTGCAGGGCTGGGGCTCAACAGCCCCCCTGGTTGTGGATGTATGCCATCGCTGAGGTGTTGTCCGTCAGAACCAGGAGATGAGAACCCCTTATCCAAGGAGCGAAGTGGAGGAGAGCTAGATGGATGGCTCTGAGCTCCATCCAATTCATGGAATGCTCCCCGTACCTTGGCCGCCAGGTGCCCTGGATGCATTCGGCATCCATGTGCGCCCCCCAACCCAGGAGACTGGCGTCGGTCGTGATGACCTTTCTCACAGGATCGGTCAGAGGGACGCCTTCCCGAAACTGATGCAGAAGGATCCACCATACGAGGGAGTCGAGGAGCCGTTGGTGGGGAGAGAGCCACATCCTGGACTTCTCCATAATGTGGCGCTGGTAAGGTCGGAGAAAAGCCTGGAGAGGATGGAGGTGATGCCTGGCCCAAGCCAGGTGCTGTATGCAGGAGACCAGAAGACCCTGTAGAGACGCTAGGTGAGAAAGCAAAACTCAGGGACGAGAGAGGGTCTGCTGAATGAGGGCCTGAATCTTGCGGATGGGCCTCCGCCAGAAAGATGCGATCCATGCGAGTGTCGAGAATCACTCCAAGATGCTCTATGCGCTGCGTGGGGAGATTTCCTCGTTTATAACGAACCTGTGTTCCGTGAGGACCTGCAGGGTGGACTGCACTGCTGCTACTGCCTGGGAACGGGAAGGAGTTCATACCAGGATATCGTCCAGATAAGGATGGAGAGTGATGCCCTGCACTTGAAGGCTGGTGATGAGGGGAATTAGAAGGTTCAGGGAGCCATGGCAAGGCCGAAGGGCAGAGCCCAGAACTGCCAGTGGTGAGAGGCATACTGGAAGCGAAGCCACTTGCGATGAAGTGGCCGGATAGGGATGTGTAAGTAAGCGTCGCGCAGATCCACAGACGCGAGCCATTCCCGCTGCTGAATGGCCTTGGTAATGGACGCCAAAGTCTCCATTTTGAACCTCTTTAGGTGGAGAAACCTGTTTAAGGTCTTGAGGTCTAGGACTGCTTGCCACTGGCCTGACACTTTTAAAACCAAGAACAAGATGGAGTATAGTCCTTGGCCTCTCTGGGCAAGGGGAACTGGCTCTATGGTCCCATATGTCTGCTAGATGACCAATCTCCACTTCCATGGCGACCTGCTTCAATCTGTCTCGTATGGGGGGGAGGGGGAGGGATACCCGGTAGAGATGTCTGGGAGGGTAACGGAATTCTATTGCGCACCCGCGAGACACAGAGTCGTGGTCAGGAATCCTGTTTAGCTTGATGAGACGAAGGGGTGGTCCTGGGCGCCTGTTGCCCTGCGGAAAACCTACCGGCCCTGCGGCCTCGGGGTCCCCTGCCTTGGGAGATCCAGGAAGGATTGGACCAGGTTGTATCACCTCTCCTTGGAAGGGGGGAATAAAAAGATCTGTTAAAGCCATGGGGATGCCTGGGGCTAGAGAATTGCTGGAGTGATAGCTTCCTGTCCTTGTCACTGGCATCCTTAAGAACCCGGTCCAGGTTGGCCCCAAACAGTTTTCCTCCCTTAAATGGGCCCGACACCAGGAGGTTTTTGGCATGGTTGTCAGCTCTCCAGGATCTCAGCCACAGTCTACGTCTGGCTGAGACGTTGGCTGCCATGGCCCGGGCAGACCAGGCTATAGTGTCTGTAGAGGCCGGGGTAATAAACGAAGTGGCAAGAATGATATTCCTGGAGAGCTTACGAGTCATCTGATCAGAAACCTCTGGGCTTTGGCCAAGGTTGAACCATTTAAGGATGGCTCTGGCGCAGTAGGATGAAGCCAGGGACATACACAGAGTGGCAGAAACAGCCTCATAGGCTCAGCGAAGCGCTGCTTCAACTCCCCTATCCATGGGATTCTTTGGATATATATCCCCTTCAGAAGGGAATACAGACTTACAGGCCAACGAGGCAGCAGCTGCATCAACCCTGGGGACAGAAAAGAGCTTGTCCTTATTTTTTGAAAAGGAATAAAGCGCCTGCTGTGTTTTGTTCAGCCTCAGAGCCTTATTGGGCTGCAGCCACTCACTTGTAATAATTTTTTCAAAGGCCCTATCCAGAACAATACCCCGATCTCTCAAGGTAGGTTTGTGGATGTACTCCTGATCAGATTCGTCCTCAGAGGAATCCGAGGGGCTGTCCTTACTGGACTTCGCTACCAGGCCCAGGACCCTCTGAAGAGTTTCGATTTGTGGGTCCCTGGAAACTCACAGTCCTGCTCACTGCAGGAAGAAGGGGGGGGGCAAGAGGGGGCAGAAGGTCCTCCTGTTCCCCATGATAATCCACTTGATCTGAAATCTCATCACCCCCTTCGTCATTATGCTCAGAGGGAGAGTCCGCCCCCAAGAGACCTGTACATTGTCCTCTGGGGATATCCCTCTTGGGAAGGGCCATGACTGGATCGAGATTCTGTCGCACTGGAAGCTCCCCGTGGGGGGAGGGGAGGGAGGTCCTCCTCATCAGAGGAGGATCCAATCTGTTCCACAAGGGAGAGCCCTGCGGTTTTTCTGCGCTTGCGGGCCAGGTGCTTACCTTTGCCCGCCTGTTTGGACTGACCCGTACCGGCCCTGATAGGGGGGGAACGGGCCCTTTTTCTTGGCCTGAGCTTATCTCTGTGCTGCATGGAATCTAATGCAGAGACTATCTTATTTAGAGCCTCGAGCTGTAATAACTCAATCTACGAAAGACCAGCCCTGCCAGCGTCTGCTGAGGATGGGCCTGGGGGGGGGGGAAGCTGGGGCCTCCGAGCTGGGGCCATTGGCTGAGCTTCAGGTGACTGGTGGCATACTGGAGTAGGGGGCAGGAGAGTAAAAAACTCCTGTGGGTCACTCACTCCCCGTCAGCAGTCCAGCCAGTCACACACAAAAAGGAAAAAATTAATTATTAAATGATTTGTTTAAACAACGCGGGGCTGCGGCTGCCCGTCAGAGAGAGGCTGGCCAGAAAGAGTAATGTCCTCCCCGTCAACAGAGGAAGAGGACAGATTCAGCTGCGGGTCCAAAAATATAAAAAGAAAAAGAAAAATGGCAGCTCCCGCTGATGAGAAATTTAAATCTGGTCTGTCCGGGGAGAAACAAGCGGGGAAAATGGTGGAGCCCGCCAGAAAGGAACACCGCAGCAGGAGAAGCGCCTGGGCCAAGGGAGCAAAGCTCCGAGGGATGCAGCCACACTGTCCTTTTAGTTGTTGAGGCGCTGGGGGAAGCCTCCCTGTCCCAGGAGGCAGCACAACCCGGGAGTAGGAGCCCGGAATCGGGCTAGGATGGAGACGGGACCGGAGAAGCAAGCGGGGCGCCCGAAGGGACCCTGCCGTGCCTGCCCTTCCCAGGATTCCACACCCGAGGGGACGGAACCTGAGGAGCCTAAGTGCCGAAATGCGCAGAGGCACCAGGTCACACTACGGAAAATTAAAGAAAGAAATTAAAAGGAAAAAAAAATTAAAGAAATTTTTTGAAAACTGGGAGCTCTGCAGATTCCAAAAAGGGAGAGAGCTCCCCAGCCTACCTCCTAACAGTTCAGAGGCAGAGAAGTAACTGGCAAGTGGGAGGGACAAACCCCCTCTACACACGGCCAGTCTACAGTCTCAGCTGTAGTCTGCCTTCTAGTGGTCTATGCGGGGATCGTCCCAGGCTGCAAGAGCTCACGTCCTGCACATCCCAGGAGAAAGGACCCTCACCCTGCCATATTGGGATACCTCTAGAGTAACAACTGTGTAACTCTACCATCCAATTCCTAGCAAATCATTTTGAAAACATAGCCATGCTGTTTCCTGCTTTAGCTATTATTCCATTTGTTGCTACCTGTTTTTTTTGTTCTGCTTCATACTGAGGGGATTATCTAACCCAAATGCCAAAATGAGCATGTCTGTGAACTTCCTCATATGTTGCTTCCGGAAGCAGTATGAAAGCTCCCCTGGCTCTAACCTCCACAAAAAAATGCCTGGTCAGTCAGGTTTCCTTGCTGTCACAGACTCACTATGCACTTTCTATCAACAGCGTCATACATGACATGCTGTCACTTTCAACAATCTCCAATTTCATCTAAATTCTATGTCAGTCCAATATGGCTACCCAGTCATAGACTCTCCCTCTTGGGTGTAAACAGATGGACCGCAGCCCCGGTTCGGCTTCGTCTCACCCCCAGATTGTGCATCTGTCTAAAGGTGGGCCACCAGATGTTGAGGTGGAGCAGAAGCAAAGCAGGCACTGCCTGTTCCGGATCAACCCCACTGGCAGAGTTCTGGAACATCCAGGAGCACCGCCGGCAGAGCAGGCCGGCAAAACCCAGAGCACCAGTTCATGGCAGAGCTGTGGTCCATCTGCCGGAGGACGGCCACTGCAGCTCCTTACAGGCAACACTAGAGTTGTGGATGGCAGCCTAGAGTGTCAGGCAATCTGCTCGCAACTCTATCGTTTAGGGGAGAGGTTTGCTGCGCAGGCAGACCATGGGCCGCGGCAGCCAACAATTCCATTTAAAACTGACCCAGGTGGGGTTGGACGTGGGGGTGCACCCCTGGAGCAGCTCTGGGGGTGGCCAGTCCCATGTCTGTCTAAAGACACCCTTTGTGTGTGCAAGTGTGGGGGCATGAGTACGTTTTGACTGTGTGGAACACAGCCCTCCATTCTTGAAGGTTATGTAAAAGAGCTTTGAGACCAATGTACATAATAGAAACACCATGGATTTCCCCAAATCTCAAGTTCCATAAGACTCATAGGCTCTTCCAAGCAGTGGAGTCATAACTCCACACTCACCTCAGCCCTCATGTCCTAGTGCACGAATAGTGCAGGTTGTTTCATTAGTATGTGTAACAACCTCCCTCCTGGTTGCTACAGGGGATGATTAGGGGTCTCCATCTCTCCCTTTCTGGCTGCTTGGTAAGAAGGGGGTTTATTTGCTCCCTGGTGAATGCAGTGGGCAGTTCTCAGTGGCTCCTGTGCTCTTTATCTGTTCAAGCAGCACTCCCTGCTTTGCCCATACATAGAGCACCAGTCAGAGACATGGCACTTCTGAGAGCCAGTGACAGAGCCCGTGGGGGGGTTGCAAGTGGTGTTGATGGTCAAGCAAAATGGACTCTCTGGTGGGAAGAGTTGAAAGGGGCCCTAAAGCTATAGTGAAGCCCTGAGTGTTAGGTCTGTGCATGCTCAGTCATCCAACATTTCAAGTAGCATTAGGGGAAGAGGCTATTCACACTTATTTAATTAATTAAATTAATTAATTACATTTTTATCCTGCCCCGTCCTGCTAATAGCAGCTCAGGGCGGATAACATAAGCATAAAAACATAGCCACTTAAGATAAAACAAGATAAAGCCTCCTCCATACTCTCCAAAGACAGGATTGAGCTGCTTGGGGATATATCGCTCCTTAGTGTCCTTCTGCTGTTGTCAAACTGTAACCACAATGTAGGGATCTGCCTTGCCATTGGGGTCTGCTGGAGTCAGGTTAGTTGCCTAAAATAGACAAGACATGACATCATGAACCTACTCGGGTACCAAACCATACAACAACCAGCCCAGGTAACAAGTGCAAGGCACGGTTAGATTCTAAGATGTGTCCAAGATACCACACTGAGGTGCTTCAACATACGCAGCTGCTCAGCAAGAGAACTTGTTAAAATGACCCATTGGCTATGTATCAGTATAGAAATCTTCACCTATAAAGCTCTTCACAACCTTGCTCCCCCCTACCTCTCTGCACTTATCGCCCTCCATACTCCAGCCCGTGCACTTAGCTCCTAGTCTTCACCTATAAAGCTCTTCACAACCTTGCTCCCCCCTACCTCTCTGCACTTATCGCCCTCCATACTCCAGCCCGTGCACTTAGCTCCTCCTCTGTCCCTTCTCTCACCCTTCCACGCCTTCCCTGCTCCCCTAAGC
>QEPC01003927.1:411101-430599 GCA_003113815.1 Sphenodon punctatus
CGCAGCCTGGGAGGGGGAGGGGGAAGGAATTCATTGATTTCAATGGGGACACAGCGCCCCATTGAAATCAATGAAATAAAACCGGTACCGGCATACCGGATTTAATCCGGGAATCCGGTTTTTAGAGAACCGGTAACTGGTAAATCCGGTAGCCGGTAATGGGCCCGGGGTCCCACCTCTACTGTGCAATATACATAGGATATTCCCTGTCCCTATGACCAGCTCTGATCTGGGCTATCAATGGGATGGTTAGGAAAGAGGAGAGGCAGCATCAAGGTCCCTATGCTGTACTAATACGGGCTGGGGAAAGGGGAACTGCTGGGGATTCCTTCCAGTTACGACTGCTGGGGAAGCTTTTTGCAGAGCTACACCTGTCTATTTGCTCATTGGTGCTTCCTTCTTATCACCCAGCTATTTTGAAGGTTCCAGAAGCTGTGGGTGGCTGCCAAAGGGCAGCACCTAAGGGCACTTGCTGTCAGGTAGTGATCAAGACATGGGCCAGATGTGTTTTTCGTCAGCTACATTGAAGACTACTGTTGATGTTCTTCATGTTTTTAAGGGGTGGGGAGAAAATGTGGAAGGGTGGAGAGGATTTGAAGGCTGGGTTTGGAACTCTCAGTGAGGGTATATTTATATTCTGACCCCTCTGTGAGAAATGGTGTTTGGGGCAAGGAGGAGGGTAATGCCTTGCTCCCTCTGGTTATGCCTCGCTCCCTCCTTGCTCTCCTATGCTGCACCTTTAGACAGAACAAAAATGGGTGTTTGAATGTGTGTTTCATGGGTGTTAACACCCATCTCTGAACACTCTTCTTCTGAACATGTGTTTGCGACGTTGCACTTTTTACATGCATTTGCAATGGGGTGCTTCATACTGCTCCCTGATGGACATTTCATCCAATCAAAGTGTCTCTCCTTTTTTTCCTTTTCACTGGCGCAGAAATTTCAACTGCTGTAATGTTTTCTGCTCCCCATTTTGTCTGCGTGCTTAACGGCAATGGGTGCACACACTCTATAACTTACCTGGCTTCTGTCAATGTGCTCTATGTGTCTTTCACGTGGATCCAGGAAATCCCTTTGCTCACTTCCCCTTCCTTCCTCCTTTTCTCATGCAAAGTCCCCGTGTGCACACATCCCATAATTTCACGTTAGCCCCTGTCAATGTGCTTTTTCTATTCAGGTGGCAAAGTAAACCCAGCCTGTGCTGGCTGCCCTGTTAGTGTCACGGGGCTGGCAACTGCACAAAACCTCACCTCTCGTCCCGAGACTTCTTGGAGACAGTTTTGCCTGGCGCGCTCCCCACCAAGCAGCTAGCTTCTGGAGTGCCCTTGCCACTACATGCCATGCAGCACAAAGGGGGTGGGCATTGCTGAGTTTTGCTTATGTCCCCTTTCAGCTGCTCTTCACACACCCTGGGGTATCCTAATAGCAGAGACAGGCCCCCTTTCCCCCAGCTTCCCCCTAGAAAGGAAGGACAGTTCGGGTTAGGCTGAAATGTGCGCACTCGGTGCATTCACCCCAACCCGGAAGTGCGCGGTGCTTTAAATCGCACAATGCCGCCGCCGCTGCTGTGCGATTTAAAAGCACGTCTGAATGAGCCCTAACTTCATGGTCAGGATCTCCTCTTCCCCTTGAGAGAGCCAGACTGAGCAGCAGGGAGGCTCCAGGCAGGCTCGAGAGTTAGCTGTCCACTATTCTTGGGGGCAGGGGGAAGACAAACCCTCAGTGCCCCGCTCCCCCATCAAGCAACCTCTCTCTTTTTTCCTGCCTCCCCCTTTTCCCAGCCCCCAAACTGAGCCTGGGAGTGGTGCGCTCTGCCAGGGAGAGGAACCTGGGTACTTTGGCCACACAATCTGCAGTAGTGGCAGCAGCTGCTGCAGTGAAGCCAGTGAGCTCGCTCCCACCCTGCACAAGCCAGAGGGGGGCTCCACTCAGTCTCTCCATTGTGCTAAGCAGCTAAGCACCTCATCTGCCTAAAAGAGGGGAGGGGGGGGCATGTGCTGTCCCCAGCAGCTGCTTCAAGTCCTTCAATAATGCAAGTGCTGCCCAACTCCCCTCTCTGCAATATGTTGCCCACCCCAGTGCCTTTCCTCCCAGTCAGCAGAAGGGGGGAGGGAGAGAGACGAGTTAACTATGTCCAGCTAGAGCCATGGCAAAGCAGTGGGGCTTGGTGAAGGGTGGCATACAGTTCCCCTTGGAATAAGCACAGGATTGCTCTTAAATGTATAATAATATATTTAGATTCAATGTGTCATACATAGAAAGACAGAGTTTAAGACATTCTAGAGGCAGCTGGGGTGTGCTCTTACACTAACTTGTCTGGGTTGATATCAGCCCTGGTTTCATGCCAGAAGGCTTCTGTTCTCCTCGTCACCAAGACAATGAATAAGCAGTTGGAGTTCCAATTTGAATTAGGCAGGCGTGTGGACTTTAAACACAAAGAATCACAGGAGAACCAATGAGTTCAACTGGATAGAGAGTAAGAATACATCCCCTCACAATAACACTGTACTCTATGACCAGAAACAGTAAGTTGTGGACGGTTTTAGCATAAACACACCCCGCATCTGCTTAGACACAACACCCAAGTACTGTAAACACCCACCTGCTGCCCGGAAAAAATCTGGGCAGCACGTAAGTGTTTGAGGAGAGGCTAAAGGGGGGCAAAGGAGGGGCTAAAAATCATTGCAATGCTTACATAGAACAGGTAAACGTGTTTACGTTCGCAAACACTCATTTTGTGATCTGTCTAAAGACGCCCTCTGTGAGAGGGGAGGTTTGAGGCAGGGGACACACACACTGTAATGTTTAATTGGGCTTTAATTGTTTGACTTTTAAATGGGTTTGTAATTTTATGTGAGTGATTTTCTATATGTTTTTGTAAGCTGCTCTGAGTCCTTAGGGAGAAGAGTGTAGTATAAATAAATAATAAAAATATAATGCCAAGGACAACCTAAGCCAGGCTTTTATGTCCCACCTCCAGGCCTGACAGTGTTCCCATCCTGTCCTTCCTAACCTTCTCCCTGGCCTCACATGGGGTTCTTGCTCCCCTTGCTCTGTTACAACTATTTGTGTTATACCGTAGCCCATTCTGGTAGGTGTCATTCTAGGAAGAGACGATGGAACAGAACTGACAGAGCCTCACCTGGTTGTTCATTTCCTTTAAGGATTCGTAGTACTTTGACCACCAGTCCAATTCTTTCTGGTCTGGTTTTTCCTCCTCAAATTCTTCCTCCTTTGGAATGAGCTTATCAATGGGGATTTTCTTCAGAGGAGCCTAAGAACAGACAGCAAAGGAATGACCAGTCGTGGGTGCCTGTGTGCTATTTGTTAGCACTGGGATTCCACGTGGCTCAACTTTCACCACACAATCTCCTATTGTTCTGTTTTTGTGCTTTGTTGCCAGTGGAGCACTGTCCTCACCAGAATGGCAAGTCAATCCAGGCCATTAGGCTGCACCAGCACTTATGATACATAAGCACAGTACTGCAGCTTCCAAGCAAATTCAGGGCATGACTCACACAAAGCAACAGCTGTGCTGTTCAGAAACAATGTGGAAGACATTCCACAGAAACCAAGACCATGCTTTAAAATCCTCCCAGGTCTCTCTTTAGCTGTTGTGGATTCTTACTATAAGGAAAGGCCTTCACCATATGGATGCCAGTAGACTGGCCATTTCTGGAAAAAAGCTTTTGCAAATGTAACATGCATGCAAAAAATGTGCCTGTTTCATATTAATATTCTATCAACAAGACCTTCACTTCAAAAACCAGATACACTTACTTAATCAAAACTCCCATCATTTACAAGACACAAACACTTAAGGAAAAGGACATAGCTAATTAACCAACACTTTGGGTCAGGCCTGCTGTGTCCCCTATGTGCTTTGGGGATATGATCTAACTCCCTTGTTGGGAATATTGCCAGCATTGGAGAGTGCTACCAAAATCCTCAGCTGGTGGATGATCCCTTAAGAACTACCACCAGCTGATAGAAGACAAAGTATCCTTCAGTTTGCTATAAACTACATTTGGCCCAGAGCTGAGACACTCTCCGAGCAGCGCAAAGCTGAACGTCTGATTCAGTTATTCTTAACAAATGCTCATGTATTCACAAGAGAAGAAACGTTACTGTGACACCAAAGATACACTGTTCTTTCAGCAATATCGTATTTGCTTTCTTTAAAAAACAAAAACAAAAAAAACACGCACATAAAACATTCTAGGTAAAACCATCAACCCCAAACCTTAGATCCAAGTACCACTGAATGCAGAAGTTTGGGAATCTAATTCAATTCTATTTTGTTCATCACCACAGTTTCATCTGTTTTCCTGTATTCACCACAGATGAACTGATCCGAACCCCGCATGGGGTCATGAACTGATTGACAGCTGATGCGCTTTGCATGGCTTTATTTCTGTCTGAGGTTATGGTACTTTATTTAAACCTCAAAATGGGGTCCCAAGAGCACACCTTTGGGAATCATCATCAGCTACCAGTTGTCATGGCCCATGTCAGTACCAAAAGACATAGGTAGGTGTAGAAGGAGGCTCTGGAGGCTAAATTTAGGCTTCTAGGAAAGAGGCTGAAGTCCAGAACCTCCAGGGTAGCATTCTCTAAAACGCTTCCTGTTCCATGCGTAGGGCCCGAGGCAGGCGGAGTTCTGGAGTCTCAATGCGTGGATGAGACAATAGTGCAGGGAGGAGGGATTTAGATTTATTAGAAACTGGGGAATCTTTTGGGGAAGAGGGAACCTATACCGCTCCATTGCTGTTGGAACTCTCTCCCAGTAGAAATTTGCTTCTACCCAGATTTGGTCACCTTCCAGTGGCGGTGGAAAACTTGGATGTTCTACCAGGCGTTTGGAGGAGGAGTTGGGGGAGGGGAGGGGGGTAATTTGGTTTCATGGGGTTTTAATGTTCTATGTCCCTATTTAAATTGGTTTGATGTGTTTTATGTATTTCTGTATTTTATACCTTTTTATTGTGAGCTGCCTTGAATTGCCAGTGGCAAGAGAGGGCGGGGTATTAACTTTCTAAATAAAGAAAGAAATACAGAAGGCTGGGCTTCACCTTAACCAAAATAGAACCTGACTGCTGGTGCTAAAAATCAAAAAGGTGGTAGAGGAGTTTTTAAACTAAAATCTGGCCAACAGCTAAAGAGGAGCACACAGTTCAGGGGATTCCATCACAGGTGCGGTGCACCACCCAGGGCATCTGGGGTGTTGCCCCCACCCCACCCCGCAACCCAGAAGCTCGTTTTCTCAAGGTTCACTCACGAGCCTGACCCACCGACACTTTAGTGCTACTGCTGTGGGGCCCAGCGACCACAGTGGCTTGAATTGTGCGCTGCACTTCCGAGTGTGAGGGAGACGTGCTAGCTAACTGTGCATGTGTGAGCTCCATGCAATTCCACGCATGCGCATGTTTGTGGCTGAGGGTGGCTACCGCACGGAATCACTGTTGTGGGAGGGTCTGGGAGGAGCCATGGAACTCAAGAGGAGGAGCTGGAGGCAAAGTGGGTGGAGCGGGCAGGTTGGGACAGTGGATGATGATCACAGTGACTGACTGACATACAGATGGGGATCTATATGGATGCCTTTGAGGGACAATTTCTGCGTTTTGTGGTATGGGCAGCAGTTTGTGGTTGGGAATGGGTGAGTGGTTGGGGATATTTCTATTCCTCCCATTTGGTAATATTTGAAAGCTGTTTTTCATGTTATAATTTGAAATGTTGTTTGCAGCCCAGAGCTGCCTGTGGCAGGATGGAGGGGCTAAAAAATAAATTTTAAAAATGAAAGAAAAAAAAATGGGGCCATACACTTCTGCCTTTAAACCAGCTGGGGGCACTGTGACAAGAGCCTCTATGAGGAAAGAAACACTGCAATTTTAAAGGATGCCTGGGCACCTTAACTAGATGCTCAGGTCAGCTGCAGCTTGGCTGCAAAGGGGACAGGGAGATGGTGCCTGTTCCAGCCGCTCACTGGCTTCCACTCTGTTTCTCTGCATCACTCATTATGTGGTGAGCTGGGGAGGGGAGGTGGAGCTGAGGCTAGACAGGCAAGCAGGTCCAGGCTGGTTGAGCAGCTGCTCACGTGAGCGTCTCACACCTGGTTACAGTGCATGCTTTTAGCACGGCTGCTGCTGCTGTGAACTTCCTTTGCTGTGCCTGCCCTGGCTCGTGTAGCCACTGGCCTGTGAGACAACAGAGACTGCAGTCTGTCCTGCTGCTGCACTGGGCTGGAATTTGCCTTTGCCACCGTGCCTGCTCCTGCTGTTGCATCGTGCTTTGCTTTGCTAAGATGAGTAGTATCGGGGGGACATGGGAGGGTGTGTGTGTGTCTGTTCTTTGCTTTGCTGCTTTTCTGGCTAGAATGGTTTTATTTAAAAAAAATAAAACTTGGTAGCTTTGTCTGTGCCCCTGACCTGGGTGGCGCCTATGTGAGAGGAACTTGGTTGGGTGGGGGGTTCTGTTCTCTTTGCTGCTTTTCTGGCTAGAACTGTTTTATTTTTTAAAAAGAAAATTGGGTAGCTTTGTCTGTTCCCCTAGTCTGGCCTCCATGTGAGAGGGACTTGGTTGGGTGGGGGTGGTTCTGTTCCCTTTGCTGCTTTTGGCTTAAACTGGTTTTATTTTTTAAAAAGAAAACTTGGTAGCTTTGTCTTGTGCCCTTGGCCTGGCCTCCATGTGAGAGAGACTTGGTTGGGTGGTTCTGTTCTCTTTGCTGCTTTTCTGACTAAAACGTTTATTTTTTAAGAAAACTTGGTAGCTTTGCCTGTGCTCCTGGCCTGGCCCCAATGTGAGAGAGACTTGGGGTGAGGGATTCTGTTCTTCTTGCTGCTTTTCTGGCAAAAAAGGGAGGTCTGGCTAAATCCTGGAGTGGTCCCCTATCCTTGTGTGTATGTTCTATTCCATTTATCACGTAAGTGTGAAATTCTAATGCTGGCACTGCCCTCCACCCACCCCAGAGAGAGACAGACAAACACACATACACACATTTTTTACAGATTTTCTTTACAGATGGGGAACCGAGGTTATATAATTCCATAATAATCTTAAAATTTGGGTTGTCTCCGCCTACTTCTGTCCCCATCCTCTGTCCCACCAGCCTTAGAACCCATCATCCACCACTGTTCTATCGTTAGTAGTGATATAGTGTATTCCAGTAAAGAGGATAGGGAAGAATCAGAGAGAGATCAGGCAGGCATTAGTATGGGCCAGACAAACCTAAATACTTCCAAATTAATTAAAATATGCAATTGCAAGCACCAGGGTATTAAAATGCTTAGATGTTTATATACCAATGGCAGAAGCCTCAAAAGTAAAAAGGGGGAATCAGAGTAGTTAGTGGGGGGGGGGGGATTTCAGTTTCAGATAGAACCAAAATGGCCCAAAAATGGCCGTTTCGGCTTTAAAACTATGAAACCATAATTGCAGTTCATTTTTTGTTCCGGCGTTTCATTTTTTTTCCATTGATTTTTTTCCTGTTTTTCTCTCATTGACTTCAATGGGAGACTGTCCACTGAAGTCAATGAAAAGAGGGGGGGGGGGGGGGGGGATGGATGCAAAACCCGTGAACAAAAATCGCCCAAAATTAGATCCAAAAATCATGAAGAACTGAAACAAAAAAAACACGCAAAAATGAAATTCCTCCCAGAGTCCCATCCCTAGTACTTAGCTTTAAATGAGGATATTGATATAATAGGATTTTCCCCTCCTTGTCAGGGCCGGCCCAAGGGTTTGAGGGGCCATGTGTCAAGCCTTGCTGCGGAGCCCCAAAGGTCGGCTGGTCTGCCAGTGGCACCTTATGGCTGGCAGAGCTCTAGGGAGGGGCTTGTACATTGTAGGCGGAGCCCTGGCAGAGCTCTAGGGAGGGGCTTGTCCACTGTAGGCAGAGCCTACAAAAATCCAGCAACAAAGAGTTTTCAACGTTAAGATGTGATGGACAGAACATTAGTTTACCCTGGGAACTCTTTGCTGCTGAGTAAAACCTGCCACTTGGAGACTGAGAGAACCCTCCTACTAGCATCTCATCCAGTAAGTGGATGGGACTCCAGTAGGACAACTCTCTCTCTCTCCATCAGTGGTAGTGCCATAGCAGGATAAAAAAATCCTGTTCGCATATTTAAAACATACAAAACCTCTGGGCCACATCAAAATAGCTGCATTCTATTAACAATACTTGATCACACAAGCACGTTCATATTTAGTAAAAATAGCATGTGAGGAGCCACTCGAAGAAGAACAGAAGGTTGCTACCTTGTAAATAAGGTTCTTTGAGATGGCACCGAACATTCTCACAACACCCACCCTTCCAGCCTTGCATGGAATTTTTTCCTTATATTTCTAGAAAAGGTTGGAAAGAACTGTCATTCTGAGGGGGGAGAGCACTTTTTATACTACAGGAGCTGAGACCATCATGTGGCTATTATTTGAATAGGATGAGCATGAACAACCCAGTTGTGAGAATGTTAGATGCCATCTCGAAGAACCTTCTTTACATGGCTACAACCTTCTGATCAGCACATATCTACCAGTCCGATCTTGTCCCAGCTGCTGCTGCTGCTGCAGTAACGTGTGCCTGGCACAGCGGTGGCAGAGAGGAGGGGGCGGCATGTGTCAGCCGGGGGCAGGGGGGCAGCCCAGGGTGGCAAAAATACAAAAAAACCAAGACAGGACAGGCTTTGCTATCAATGGGGCTTGGGGGGGAAATTTTAAACTGCCCGACTCCATCTCCAGCCCACAGCGGTGGTGCGGGGCCCCTCCCTCAGAGGCTGCTGCGGGGCCATATGCCTTGGCACTGGTGGCACATGCCTCAGGCCGGCCCTGCTCCTTGTCTTTGAGGGAGAGAGGAAGGTTTGACTTGCTTTGGGAGGGTGGCGACTGCCCCCCTGTGAGAGGGGGAGAAAGGAGGGTGGGGGTCCCTCTTGCCTGCTGAGCAGAGCAGCTTCCGGATGTGTGTGTCTGGAGGGTGGACTGGGGGCGCAGCCTTGGGGTCATTCTGGGTCAGGGGAATTATGGTCCGTCTGGGAGGCTGGTTAAAGCTGTGAGAAGGCACAGGTATTTGGTGTCTGTCCCTCTCACTAGCCCCCAGGCAGGCAGTGAGGTGGTTGTTGGTCAGAGGGCCCCTGGCCCTGGTTTGATGCTGTTTAACGCAAGGTCGATTGCAAATAAGTCAACAATGGTCTGGGAATTAATCCTGAACCAGGCAGCAGACCTTGTGTGTATTACGGAGACCTGGCTGGACACTGAGTCAGGGCTTTTCTTGGCTGACCTTGTTCCAGTCGGGTACTCCGTGCAGCACGAGTCTTGGCCAAAGGGGTGGTGGAGCGGGGTGGCCATAGTTTTTAAGGACACATGATCTGTGAGGAGGTATCCTGTGCAAACTATTCCGGGTACTGAGGACCTCCGTCTGGTGGTTGATTTGGTTGAAGACAGATCAGGGCTACCGCTTGTATACCGTACACCTACCTGTACAGCAGCATCCCTGCATGCTCTAGTGGAGCTGGTATTGGAGATGGTCTTCCAGTCCCCAAGAGCGACTGTTCTTCGGGACTTCAACATTTACGCCAATGCCAGCCTTGGGGGAGCGGAGCATGAGTTCATGGCCGCCATGGGACTGTCTCACATGGTTGTTGGCCTGACTCATGATGGAGGTCATACCCTAGACCTGATATTTTGCACCAGCCTTGAGGCAGGGGATCTGTTGATGGGGGAGGTGGCAGCTGTACCTTTGTCATGGATGGATCATTACCTCCTTCAGGCCTGTCTCCTGGTGCACGTCTGCCCCCGGAAAGGTGCAGGACCGGTTTGGTTAGTTCACCCCCAGAGACTTATGGAACCTGAGGGGTTCCAGAATGCTCTAGGAGAGTTATTACCCTCCGATCTCAATGACCATTCACTCTATGACTTTGTGGCTTTCTGGAATACCTTGCTAACTGAGGCCATTGACCAAACGGCTCCTAGGTGTCTGCTCCCTGATCTCTGACAACGTAGGTCTCCCTGGTTTATGGAGGATCTGCGGCAGATGAAATGAGAAGGGCGTCAGTTAGAGCAATGGTGGTGTCATTCTCGTGCTGAAGCCGACCGATTGAGACAGAGTCAGTTTATGTACCTATGCTGTGGCTGTGCAGGGAGAAAAGAAGAGGTTCCTTGATGCACTCCTTTTTTTTTTTTTTTTTTTAATATATGTTTTTATTTTATAATAATAATAAACACATTTATCTATTAAACAAATTAGGACCTATTTGGGTAACTACCCTTACAGTTGCGGTCCTACAACCTATCGATACAGGTGACATAACAATTATTTTTATATTTCTGACAAGCATAAAGACATCTGTGTTGCATTGGCATTAGAGTGTTGTTGTATTATAGTCCAAATGTTGCTCCAAACGGCATAGAAACCTTCCAGCTCCTGATGTATATCCGCCTGAATTCTTTCCATCGTAAGTACGTACCACAGCCTATTTATCCATTTGTTAAAAGATGGTTTAGATTTAGATTTCCAGTTGCTTACTATGGTATGAATAGCAGCCAGTCTCAATTGTTGGCACGCCTTTCTTCTTTCCTTTATTATATAGAGATCCGCAAACACCCCAAGCAGGGCGATTATTGGTTGGAAAGGGATGTCTTGGTTGGCAACTTTCTCCATCAAAGGCCAGATCTTTTTCCAGAAGTCATTGATGTGCGGGCATTGCCACCAACAGTGCATCCATGTTCCAGTCTCACTACACCCCTGCCAGCATTCGCTTGGATAGTCCTTATTGATTTGATTCAGTCTTTGCGGAGTCAGATAAATCCTGTAGGTAGTCTTTATTTGTGGTTCTTTTACTGCGAGTGAGTTGGATGTTTTTTGCATGGATTCCCATATTAAACTTCTTTTATCTTCATCAATTTCAATTTGCAGATCCTCCTCCCACTTATCCACATATCCCGCATCAGGTAAGTTGTATAATCTATGAAGTGTCTTGTAGACTCTTGATATAATATGTGTTTGCGAGGCATCACCATATAGTACTCTTTCTAGGTCTGTTATTTTTCTGTTATAGTTATGTCTATCCATTACGTTATTGAATTTATTTTTAATTTTTGCATAAAGCAGAAAGCCTGGGTCCGCCTCAAGCGTTTGCATCAAAGTGTCCTTTGTCATGAAATCCTCGCCTATAAACAGTTGAAAAGCGAACTTTATATCTTTTGCTTCCCATCTTTTTTTAATTCTAACCGGGATATCTAAGTCCTTAGACCAGTGTCCAAAAACAGGTGTATATGGGTTTTTGTCCTTAACAACTTCTGCTTTTCTCAAAGCAGACTCCCACGTCTGTAATGCAGTGTTAACAAATGGATGCTCTTCTATCTTGCATAGCTTTATTTTTTGACTGTCAGTCAATGCATTTTTAAAGGATCTTATCTTAAGGTGATCTTTCTCGAGTACAGTCCAATCTGGGCCACCAATATCATGATACCAAGCCTTGACTCCACGCAGAGTCGCTGCCCAGTGGTATAGCTTAATGTCCGGCATGTTCAGTCCACCTTTTTCTTTTATGGTATATAATACTGATCTTCTAATACGTGGCTTCCTTCCTCGCCAGACAATTCTTGATATAACTTTATTCACAGTACCTAAATATTCTTTTGGCAATTTAATAGGTAGTGCAAAAGATACATATAATAGTCTAGGCAATAACACCATCTTAACTAAATTAGTGCGGCCTATCCAGGAAATCTGCAGTTTTTTCCAAGAATCTTCTTTATATCTTATATCCTCTAGCAGCGGTAAGAAATTTTTTCTGTATAGTTCTTTCCAATTTTTTGTTATATTTATACCTAAGTATCTTATAGCATCTCTTTCCACATTGAATGGCATAGACAGTTGATGCTCCTCCTTTGTTAACACATTTGCATTGAATAGCAGCATCTGAGACTTTTCCACATTAATCTTATATCCCGATATTTCCCCAAACCCATTTATAAGATTTAATAAGTTGGGTACAGAACGTGGCAGGTCAGTAAGAAACACTAGCATATCGTCTGCATACATAGCAAGTTTGTACTCCGTTTTATCAATTTTTAACCCCTTTATTGATTGGTTACTTCGGATAGCTATGGCTAGTGGCTCCACCGCTATGTTAAATAGTAGTGGGGACAAAGGACATCCCTGTCTGGTGCCCCGGGTAAGTGCAATTCCCTCAGTCAATTCCCCATCAATTATTATTTGCGCTTTTGGATTTTTATAAATTAATTTCACCCATTGGAAGAAATGGCCTTTTACTCCCATATTATGCATTGTTTCAAATAAAAATTGATGTTCCACCAAATCAAAGACCTTCTCTGCATCTAATGATATCACAGCAGCAGGTTCCCGCTTTTTATTCATATTGTACACTATATCCACTACCTTATGGATATTATCTATACCCAACCTTCCAGGCATAAACCCAGTCTGGTCGAAAGAAATTAATTGAGGCAACACTTGCATAAGTCTATTAACTAATATTTTGGTAAATATTTTTGCATCCACATTAATTAAGGATATGGGCCGATAGCCATTGCAAATCCTGGATTTTTCCCCGTTTTTGGGCATAGTGTAATATATGCCTCTTGAAATGTTTGTGGAAGGGATTGTTGTTTCAAAAAGGAGTTAAACATTTTGGTAAGTAATGGACTGATTTGGGGAGAAAATGCTTTATAAAATTCGGCAGGAAACCCGTCAGGGCCGGCTGTCTTGTTTCGCGGCAGCGCTTTAATGGTGTCCTGTATTTCCTTAATTTCAAATTCCCTATCGAGAAATTTTTTCTGCTCTGATGTAATTTGTGGCAGTTTAATTGAATGTAAAAAAGAATTTATAGTTGCCTTATCAGGACATTTCGTTGTATATAATTTTTTATAAAATTGTGCAAAACATCTTTCTTTCTCTTTGCCTCTCAGAATTTTTTCTGTGGGGTTTTCCCATATAAAGGGAATGTCCTTTTTTTGTCTTTTTTTTTTTAACCAACCAAGCATGGGCTTTATCTGCTTTGTTTGCTTTATCAAAGTAATATGCCTTTGTATATCTCAATTTACCAATCATCGCCTCAGTCTCTAATAAATTAATTTGGGTTTTCAATTGAGCAATTTTGTCTGCATTTATTTTTGGCTGTTTTGCTAGCTGCCGCATCTGCAAATACTTTTCATTTATTTGTTTCTTTTTTTCTTTTTTCAGGAATGCACCTAAAGAAATAAACTGTCCCCGGAGCACTACTTTTGCTGTTTCCCATAAAACTGTTGGAGAGATTTCTGGCATTTCGTTATGCAGTACAAACTCTTTGATACCCTCCTGAATCTGTTCCTGCATCCATTTGTTATTTAAATAAAACTTTTTTAACATCCATCTTGTCCTTTGTCTCTTTTCAACTTTTTTTGCATTTATTTCTAAGACCATTGAATTATGGTCCAAAAAAGGAATTATTTGTATATACGCAGTATCACATCTCTGTAACGTTTCCTGATTACCCAAAAGATGGTCTATTTTTGTGGAAATTTTATGAGGATTGGAGTAAAAGATGTACTCCTGCGCTTTTGGATGCAGTGTTCTCCATATATCTATCATCCCGTTTTTTTCTATTACCTGCACAATCCTTTTCTGTGACTTGTTTAAATCTTTTTTTGTAACCAAATCTAAAGAGGATAGTGGTGAATTAAAATCACCCATAATTAATGCTATCCCTTCCATTTCCTGAGCAATGTTCTGAATTATGTCTGTAAGAAATGCTGCTGTATTATTATTTGGGGCATAAAGTGTTGAGATAGTGTATTTTTCTGCTGCCATAGTACCCTTCAAGGTGAGGAGGTGACCCTTAGTGTCTTTACTAACACTATGTACTTGCAATTTTATTGTTTTATGTATTCCTATCAATACCCCTGCTTTTTTCCCCTCAGCGTTAGCATAATATATCTTATATTGTTTGTTAGAAAATCTTTGATTGTCTTTTTTCAGTAAAATGGGTTTCCTGTATGGCAAATATTTGGGGCTCCATTTTAATAATATGCCTCCAGACTCTTTTTCGTTTAATGGGATTGTTTAATCCACATGCATTAAATGAAATAACTTTTAAACTAGTCATGTTGTCTTCTACACTTAATGCCAAGGTATTTGCCTTTTATTTGTCTCAGTTTCCTTTTCTTATGTAGCCAAATTCTCTGATATCTCTTTTTTTCCTTTTCCCTTATGCTATTTTCCTTCAATTTCCTTATGTCAGTCTTATATTTCCCTTTACACTTGTTAATTATTATGTCACCAGTTCTGTTTTCCATTCTTATCCTAACACTTATAATCCTAATTCTAATCCTAAAATTTTACTTAATATAACTACTCTATCTAATATCCAATAATTATTCAACACTAAATTCTAAATAAACTATTAATAATTACAATATCAACAATCTTATCAACTAACACAAAAACAAATATAATAACAACAAAGGGCTCCCTTAACGGAGTGTCGTATACAAGAGGCTTTCTGCTACCCACCGACCCTATTACATTAACATTAGAACATCAAATATTCTTCTTAGCCATATCTTTCCAGTTTACTTTAATCAAGAACCATAGCCAAATTAATTCTCAGTTATTTTTAGCTTTGTCTCCCTTTGGGTTTTTGGACAGATAGTTTTCAAGTTCCTCTTTATTACTGAAGTATCTTCTTTTTCCTGAATCCATAAATGACATTTTTGCAGGGTAGAGTATTTGTGCTTTAAATCCTAAATTGTTCAGTTTTTCAATTTGAGGTTTCCATGCTTTCCTTTTCTGCACCGTTTCATATGCAAGGTCTGGGTACACTGAAATTTTATTGCCATCATACATCATTTCTTTGGAAGTTCTGGCTGCTCTCAATATCATTTCTTTGTCTTTATATCTCAAAAAGCGAGCAATTATTGCCCGAGGGGGGGCTTGGTCTCTTGGTTTTGGCCTGAGGGATCTATGGGCCCTCTCAATTTCCACCTCATGGAGCTCCCTTCTCTCAGGAAACACTTCTCTGAGAATTTTCAATAATAGCTCTCCTGCTCCATTTAGCTCTAGTCCCTCAGGGATTCCCAGGAATCTTAAATTATGCCGCCTCGATCTATTTTCAAGGTCTTCTAGCTTGTCATGTAAGTTAATTATACTCTCCTCCATTTTTACAATCCTGGGCTCCTGCAAATTGCTCAAATCCTCCAGGTCACTGATACGCTGTTCAGCAGCCTCCACCCTTTTGTTAAATCCCTCTATTTGGACTTTCATCTCATTCATATTGGTTTTAATAGAGCTAATGCCCTCTTTATTATAAGCCAAGTCCTCTTTAATAACTCTAAACAGTTGCAGCACTTGCCCCAGAGAGTCAGGATCTTCCGCTACTTCCCGCTGCATGCCGTCCGCCATTTTGAACTCCCCGATATCTGCTTTCCTAGAGCTTATGCGAGGGAGACAATACTTTACAATTGTGGAGTCTGGAACTCTTCTTTTTGTCTGGCTCATACCTTTTAAACTTTAATCTCTAAGTTTTGTTTGTTTTTGATGCCTTTGCTCGTCAGGGTTATTGATTTTAGGCCTCGGGTCGGCGGGAGCGCAGCCAGACACGACCTATGTCTCGCGCATGCCCAGTCAGCCCCCCCCTTGATGCACTCCTAGCATCCGAAAAGTTGCGTCCAGCTGAGCTTTTCCGGATAGTGAGGGGTCTGGTCAATCCAGTCTCCTTCTGCCTGGAACTGGAATTTTCCAGTGCTTGCTGTGACACTTCTGTCAACTTTTTTGTGGATAAAATTGCCTGAATTCACCATGACTTCGACGCTACATTTGTGGCAGTGGGAGAACCAGAGGTAACGGAGGCCCCACCTTGTCCTATTTTGTGGGATCAGTTCCAGTGGACATCACCCGCTGATACAGCCAATATCTTGGGGGCGGTCAGGGCCACCTTTTGTGAATTAGATCCATGCCCATCCTGGCTGGTTAAGGCCAGTCGGGAGACATTGGGGACGTTGGTGGCTGGGGTAGTCAATGCTTCCCTTAGGGAAGACAGGATGCCAAACCGCCTCAAGGAGGTAGTGGTGCAGCCTCTGCTTAAAAAACCATCACTGGACGTTGACTCCCTGGCCAGCTATCGGCCTGTCTCTAACCTTCCCTTTTTAGGGACGGTTGTGAAAAGGGTTGTGGCCCGGCAGCTTCAGGGGCATCTGGACCATGACAGTTTTCTGGATCCTTCGCAGTCTGGCTTTTGTCTGGGCATTGACACTGAGACTGCGCTTGTGGCCTTGGTCGATGACCTTCGCCGTGAGTTGGACCAGGGTTGTTTGGCCCTGTTGATCCTGTTAGATCTTTCAGTTGTGTTTGATACCGTTGATCATGAGGTGTTGGTGACTCATTTGCGGGACCGAGCCAGGGTGGGCGGAACTGTTCTTGAATGGTTCCACTCTTTCCTGGCCAGGAGAACTCATCATGTGGTGCTGGGAGATTGTTCATCTTCTCCCCGGGACCTCACATATGGAGTCCCGCAAGGTTCTATTTTGTCCCCTCTCCTGTTCAACGTGCATATGCAACCATTGGGCGAGGTCATTTGAGGGTTTAGTGTGCGGTGCCATCAGTATGCTGATGACACCCAACTTTACCTGTCTTTTTCAGCTGACCCAGACATCTTGGTGCTTACCCGGTGTCTGGCGGCTGTGGGGGACTGGATGAGAACGAATCGTCTGAAGCTGTATCTTGACAAGACAGAGGTGAGGCTGGTGGATAGGGCCGAGGGAGTGGTGGCACCTGTCACTGATAGGGTCTGCCCTCTGTTGGCTCCTCAGGTAAGTAGTCTGGGGGTGCTCCTTGATTCACGGCTCTGCCTGGATGTCTAGGTGGAGATCTTGGTGAGAGGAGCATTTTACCAGTTACATCTGGTGCGATGACTTCGGCTGTATGTCTCTGACACGGACCTGGCCACCATCATCCATGCCTTCATCACCTCAAGACTGGACTACTGCAACGTGCTCTACGTAGGGCTACCTTTGGTGATGGTCCAGAGACTGCAGGTGGTGCAGAATGCGCGGGCCCATCTCCTGACAGGAATGGGTCGCCGGGAGCGCATTACAGAGGATCCGCAGCAGATTAAATGAGAAGGGTGACAGTTAGCGTGACGATGGTGTTCTTATGCTGAAGCTTTGTTCTCTGCACTGGCTGCCTATAGTGTACCGGTCTCAATTCAAAGTGTTGGTTTTGACTTATAAAGCCCTAAACGGCCTGGACCCTGCATACCTGTGAGACTGCTTCACTCCCCAGGTTCTGCGGTTGGCCAGGGATGCCTCCCTCGGAGTCCTCCATGTATCCCAGGTGGTGACAATGAGGGGGGTGGTCTCGGTGGCCGCACTGTGGCTGTGGAACTCCCTCCTGGCAGAGGGTCCATCTGCCTTGGACCTCCCCTCTTTCCAAAGACCGTGTAAGACCTGGCTGTTCCACCGGGCATTTCGCGAGAGGAGGTTGAGGGGAGGGGGTGTCTGCGACTCTGCCTATGTTCTGTGGTTTTAAGTTATATTTTTATATTGTATTTTTTAGTACGTGTAATTTTATTGTATTTTTATTGTGCTTTTATTGTGTTGTAAGCCGCCCCGAGCTGCCTTGGCAGGAGGGGGCAGCTAAAAAATCTAGGTAAATAAATAAAAAATAAAAAAATCTCAGAAACATGGTGGAATGTGGAAAATCAATGGGACACTGTGATAGTGGGATGCAAAATATACAGAAATGACAAATTTAATCATTCAGGGGGTGGAGTAGACCTGTATGTTAAAGACAGCATTGTGTCAAACATGATAATGAAACAGACTCTCCCCTGGAATCACTATGGCTAGAAATTCCAGGTTTAAACAAAAACTGGATAGTAGCAGGGCTATATTATTGACCTCCTGCCCAAGATGCTGACAGTGATTCTGAAATGCTAAGGGAGACTAGGAAGGCTACAAAAGTAGGCTGTGCAATAATAATGGGGGATTTTAATTAACCGCACATTGACTGGGAAAATGTCTCCTCAGGATGTGTTGCAGAAACCAAGTTCCTAGACACCATAAATGAGTGCTTCCTGGAGCAGCTTGTCTTGGAGGAGAAGCTATTTCAGATATTGTCCTAATAAGCAGAGGGTCTAGTGAAAGGAGTAATGGTGGCAAAGCCACTTGTTAATAGGGATCTATGCTATTAGGCGAGAGATTATTTAATAAATCTGCCACAAGGGTGTTTAACTCAAGAAGTGGAACTATGCAAAGATGAATGACAGCCAGACGCTTCACCTGGGGCTGGGACCCCATAGGCCACCCCAAGACTCACCCATGGATCCTAGCAGGAGTAGAGCAGACTTGGCGGACAAGACGTGGGGCCCCGGTGCAGCACTGGCCATTGTGCTGATGTCAGCAGCCGGTGCCAGTCTGCTCCCAGGCTGGGCGGGGTGGAGCAAGGACCTGAAAAAGCTCCCAGCAGAGCATGGAAGGGGGAAACTGAAGTCTGAAGGGGGAGTCAGAGGGAAGGGCTCCAATAACCCCGGAGTGGACTGTGCCTGACCCCAATTGGGGAAATGAACTGTGAGCAGGAGCCCTGTGGCTGAACAAGGACTCTTTGGACATTCTTTGTTTGTGGGAGATTCCAAGGGGTGGGTGTTAGAGGCAGGCATCAGCTAGGGGCAGTGAGGCCTAACAAGGGAGCAGGGCCAGTCCTTCCCCTGTTTTTCAAGGGGCCCTGCCCGAGAATAAGGGAAACCTTTTTCCCCAGTCGTGGTGCTGAGGCAAGATCTGACTGGGACATATATAGGGGGAGTGTCACAATGAGGAAGTTAGTTATGGGGAAACTAAGGGAAAGTTATCAGGGTCAATGCCCTGCAAGAGGCATGGAGACTACTGAAAACTACTAACATAGGTACCCAGATTAAATGTATACCACAAATAAAAAAGCAGGAAGAGAAAAACAAATACCCACATGGCTGAATGGTAAACTTAAGGAGGCTATCAGAGCCAAAATACTGTCCTTCAAAAAATGGAAAAGTATTCCAAATGAGGTAAATAGGAATGAGCATAGACATTGGCAGAAAAAGTGTAAAACCATCATCAGACAGGCCAAGAGGGAATTTGAGGAACAATTTGCTAAGAATACAAAACCCAATAGCAGTTTTTTCCCCAAGTACATCAGAGCCAGGAAACCTGTTGGAGCAGCAGTTGGTCCTCTAGATGACCAGGGAACAAAGTGGGAGCTCAAAGATGACAAAGCCATTGCAGAGAAACTAAATCACTTCTTTGCATCAATTTGTACTGCCAAGGATGTTAGGGAGATACCTACACTAGAACTATTTTTTGTTGGTGAGTAATAGGGGCGGGAAAACCGGTAAATCCGGTATCCAATAATGCCGGTACCGGGCGTACCGGCATTATCGGATTCGACCCGGTAAATCCGGTCCGGGTACCGGATTCCGGGTACCGGATTTTTTTACATTGCAGCCATTTAAAAATGGCTGCAATGTAAAAACTTAAAGCC
>QEPC01003927.1:435288-446032 GCA_003113815.1 Sphenodon punctatus
CTTGTTCTTTTTTTAAACAAAAAGCCAGGCTGGGCAGGGTGGGTGGGGGGTGTCCCCCCTTCCACCCGCGCAGCCTGGATTCGGGGAGGGTTTTTTTTAAAAAAACTGTCTTGCTGGGGCTTTAATTTTTTTTAAATTGCAGCCATTTTTAAATGGCTGCAATGCAAAAAAATCCGGTACCCCGAAATCCGGTACCGGGTCCGGATTACCGGGCCGAATCCGATAATGCCGGTACGCCCGATACCGGCATTATCGGATACCGGATTCTACCGGTTTCCCACCCCTAGGAAATACTGTCTTTGTGCTGTATGAAGGGAAGCCCTGGATCACACTAACATTCCAGCTACACGTCTCCCTGCAGCACTATGCTGGTGAAAATACTGTATCACCTAGTCCTGAAACAGAAGAATTACCAGATGGAATCAAATTTATAGCTCCAAAGAAGGTAGATGTGGGATAACCTGCCCCCAAGAAGGTCTCATCCTAATGACCAGTCATTTGAAACTGGCTTAAACACCATGAAGCTTTAGATTTTCTACTCCTTCCCAAAGTATTTGATAATGACTATTACAGCCCTGGATATTCTTGTTAGACAGTGACGTTGCTAGCCACTGGCTAAGGGAACTGGGGGCCCAGATGTTTGAGGCAGAGCCTTTCTTCCCTGCTGCTTCCGATGTTACTGCTGCTCAAGCACTGGCCCTGCCAGAGCAGCAACAGCAGCAGCTGCAGCAGTGGGAAGGCAATGATGTCAAGACCTGGGTCCCATGTGAGCTGACAAGGGTAAGGGGCGGGGGAACATTTGTCCCATCTGGATTTTTCTGTGGCACTGCCTCTTCAGAGCACATTGCCATCATAATCCTTTGCAAGACATGTGGCCATCCTGGAAAGGGGAACATTGCTCTTTTCTGACATGACCACACCCTCTTTGGAGTGCTGTGACATCATGATGCTCCACAGGGAGTGGGGCAGGACAGCTTGGTTTAGACATGAACGTAGTGATGCTCCTGTCCACAGGGATGACTAATCACTTCTTTCTCAGTTCTTGGCCTCATCCACAGCTTGAGACCATAAAGTTCTACCATTTAATTGCATATTAAATGGAAAAATATTTCCTTTGATTAGATATGAATTCGTTAAACTTTTAATCTTAATGAATTGAATACCCCCATGTTCTTGTGTCATGAAACACAAGAGCAGCTCCTAAATGCCTTCTCTAGACCAGTTATTATCCATTCTTATTCATTTTCTCTCTCCTTGGAACCACTCTGATTCTGCCCTTTCCGGAAAGCTACAGCCACAAAACAATCCAAAGTCTGAGGCTCACAGACTCACCCTTGGGTGGAGTTTCTGTCTCTTCCAGTTCCTCCAACTCCTTGGGAGAGAACTTCATGATATGGGACACTACGTGGTTCCCCACCAGGACGGTGCGCCCAAAGGCTCGTTTCTCCACCACGAAGATACTGAGGGGTGGGTGCAGGTACACCTCCTCTGGGAGCTCCTGCAAAAGAGTCATCCCCACTGTCACCAAAGCTTCATAGTGAGAAAGCATTGGTTGGTGGTGCGGTCAAGGGCTGCCTTGGCAGTCTGGGCTGTGCAAAGCAGGTTGTGTTATACATAGCTGCTCTACTGTTAGTCACCCTGGTGCTGCCTGTGCAGATAGCTCATGGGACCTTCCGAAGGGATGCTGGGACTTAGTACTTGTGTCTTAAACTAAAACCCTCCTAGAGTTTACACAAGATGTAGCCGTTTGCAGTAGATGACTCTCACAAGCTTCTTGCTACTGAAGCATGGGCCTATATCATGTCATCTTTTCCCATTAGCAGCTAATCTTTAAGTGGGCTTCAGTTCCTCAAAGGAAAGGAGCATAGCTAAGTAGGACACATACAACCTACAAGCCACAGAGGCACAGAGCTTTCTAGCTTCTGTTGCTCCCCTTCTTGCTAAACAGTAGGGTGGGATCAGAGTGCCAGCGATGCTACCCAGCCCCAAGGACCCACCCATTCCCACTCACCACATTAACAAATTTGACCAGTTCACTGAAGTTTGGATTCTCCTTACACTATGCAATCACTTCGGACTCCACTTTTTTCCCAGCACACTCAATGATCACCTGGGGCTGCTCCACCTCGAACAGGCTCACACGCTTCAAGTCTCGCAAGCCCCAGAAGAGGATCTGAACAGTAAGGATCAAAAGGGACAGCTGCTCTGGGCACACAGAATACTGCACAATTTCCCCTCTACCAACTACCCCATACCCACCAAACCCTCTCTTCCCAAAAAACCCTTCTGTCCCCAGCCAACCCAGCGAATACCCTGGCAACCAAACCCTCCTGTTCTCATCTCCACTTAGTTCCTTTCTCCACTCCCAGATTTCTCTCACTCTCCGTCATCTTCACCCCAGTTCCTCATTCAATTCTTAAACCTCCTTCACATACCTCCTAGCATGTGTGCCCCATTTCTGACACAGGAGAAGTGACTGCTGATCCAGCACACCTAAAGCATTGTTTCTGGAATGGAGGCTGGGTGTTGCACTACTAGAAGCAGCAGCAGCAGCAACAGCAGCAGCAGCAGCAGCAGCAGTGTGATTTCTTAGTTGATAAGTTAGAACCCCTGCTCCCTCCCAACACACTCTCTATAAAGAAGCTCCTCACAGCCAGGTTTCTCCATTCACTTTTATCAAGATTTAAAGAAAAGGAAGGAAAGCAGAATAGGGCACTTTAGAAAGTGAGACCAGAGAAACAAAACTCAAGAGCAAGCAACATCTAGAGCCTTCAGGGCCCCTCCCAAACCAAACTCCTGTGACATGAAACGTAAAGCTGGCATGTCCGTAGTGCTGCTGGAATGAAACTCTCATGCACTGAATCTGGTGGTAGGATTATTCCCTGGTCTCCTCGCACAATTGTTGGGTGTTGATCCCTGTCTGCTGAGGCCACAGAGACTGATTTAAATGCCAGTGTAGCAATTTAGAGCCAGTGCAGCTTACTGGATAAGATGATGTTATTTATATAGCACCAGCAGCAAGGTGCCTGGCACTAAACAGGAGTTTCTAATCTAGGATGGACAAGGGAGAAGAAACGAGGGAAGGGGCAATACAGGGAGAGACAGGGATACATTCATGAAGCTGAGACGTTGCAGGTACATGTGCTTAGCTTAGTTACAAGGGGAAGAAGGGAATTATGAAGGATAACGCAGCATAAGAAGCATAGGTGACTGGTAACTGTCAATAGTGGTGTGGGAGCACAGGAGTGGGAGCTAGGCAGGGGGCTGGGCAAGGGTTCAATAGGACTTCCAAGAATCTGGGGAGGCACATGCCACCCCATGCCACCCCTATGAGTCACCTATGATAAGAAGTATACATGAGCAATATATGGGGATGAGGTGCTAGGGAAAGTCTCACAGCAGAGGTAAGTTTTTAGGAGGATTGAGGAGAGGGAGGACTAGAGTGTACGTGTTCTGGGAGACAGTTCCAGATATAGGGGTCATCAGGGGCAAAGACAGTTTAGGGAGGAGACTTGGGCAGGTGAGGGTGATGGCAGAGGAAAAGCAAAGTTCATGGGTGAGAACATACCAGGAACTAATGACAAGAAGTGTCCTCAGTGGACATGTTAGACTCAGACCTGGAAGCCCAGGATTCAGATTCCATCTTAGGATGAACTCTGGTCACACACACACACAGACACACACACTCACTCACTCACTCACTCACTCACTCACACTCTCTCTCTCTCTCTCTCACACACACACCCCCGCATATTCTGGCTGCGGGGGTGGTGGTGGAATGCACAGCCAGAATACGTGCGGGGATCGGCCGGTCTGAAAGCCACACACACACACACCCCCGACACATGCAGGGATGCAGAGCAGGAAATCATGCTCTGCATCCCTGCGCGTCTCTGCCGGCAAAGCTGCGTGACGGGTGGCTTTCAGACCGACCGATCCCCGCACATATTCAGGCTGTGCATTCCCCCCCACAGCCAGAATATGCACCGGGGGGGGGAGGGGGTGATGTCTGAAAGTGGCCTAAGTGACTTGCCTTGGGCAAATCACTATCTCTCAACCTCAGTTCTCATCTATAAAATGGGAATAAAAATGACCTACCTCACAGGGTAGGGAGAGGTGAGATATGGATAGATAAACACTTTAAACCCTGAAAATACTATATAAACAAAAACAACAACAGGCACTAAGAAAACGCCCAATTGGGTCTCTTACCTGGGAATTGGGATTCTAGTTGATGAATAGGGAGTTAAGTCGGACTCAGGGTAATGTCCCGCTTCATCCACTAGGAGGCAGCACTAAACTGCAAGCATCGTATTGGGATGTTCTCTCTCCTCGTGCTCCAGTTATATCAAGCCGAAGAGTAAACCTAAATGAGTTGAAGAAACAAACAGAGTACCTCCCTCTCTATTATGAACCTGAACGCCCCTATCGGGTCTATAAAAGGAAGGATTCTGAACTTAACCTTATTTCCTTAAGAAAAAGAACTACTAATGCTACACCCTATTTCCATGCCCTCTGAAAGGGAGGGCCGACTTACCTCCCTATTCATCAACTTGAATCCCAATTCCCAGGTAAGAGACCCACAATTGGGCATTCTAGTGGATGAAGTTCGGTACGTCGAACTCAGGGAGGTAAAAAGCAGTAGAGTCGGCTGTCAGGAGGGGGCAGATATAGGGTCACAGTTTCCTGCACTGGCTACTGCTGGAGGACTCCTTGCAGGACCCGGCGTCCAAAGGCCGCTTCTGCAGAATCCCAGAGGTCTATTTTATAATGCTTAGTAAACATATGCATCGTCTTCCAGGAAGCAGCCCTGCAAATCTCGGCATAGGAAGCCCTGTGATGGAATGCCCAAGAGGCTGCCACTGCCCTGGTCGAGTGAGGCAGAATTCTGGCCAGTGGAGGAACACCCTTGGTCCTATAAGCCTCTCATATGCAACTCGCTGCCCAGTTCGAGATAACCGCCTTGGAAGTCTTTTTGGCCTCTCATTCTGGGCCTATAGTTAACGAATAGGGCTGAAGACTGTCTAAACTGCTTAGTCCTATCTAAGTAGAATTTTAGCACTCTTCTCACATCCAAAGAATGCCATACTCTTTCTAGAGGATGACTTGGTTTGGGATAGAACGATGGAAGAGTCAACTCCTGTTCCCTGTGGAATGATGAATCCACCTTAGGAATGAAGGCTGGGTCCAATCTTAAAGAGACTGATTCCTTTCTGAACCTGCAAAGGTGCAGGTCCATGGAGAGGGCCCCCAGCTCCGATACTCTGTGGGCCGACGTAATAGCTACTAGAAAAACCACTTTAATTGTCAGGAAATAGAGAGAAACCTCCTTCAGAGGTTCAAACGGGGCATCCATGAGCGCCGTAAGGTCTAAGTTCAAATTCCATGATGAGAACCTGCGTACTACGGGCAGTGCCAGCTGCCTGGCTCCTTTCAAAAATCTCTTTAAGATGAGGATGGGAGGAAAATCTGAGTCTCTAGACAGAGTGCTATCTATTGCTGCTAGCTGGCGGGCTAGAGTGTTTGGTCTTAGACCTTTGTCTAGTCCACGTTGCATGAAGGCCAGGATGTCTCCCACAAATGGAGAGTGGACCGGAACGTTATTGGCTCCACACCAGGTCTTGAACGCCTTCCAGGAGCTCTGGTAGATCCGTCTGATGGACTCCCTTCTTGACGCCAGCATTGTTTTTACCACCGAGACCGGGTATCCTAACCCTGCGAGTGTCTCAGATTCAAGTGCCACGCAGTCAGCTTGAGTATGCTGGGGTCCTCGTGAAATATCAGGCCGTGCATCAAGAGATCGTCGATCAGTGGTAGGTTCCAGAAAACTCCTTTAGACAGATGAAGGAGCTCCGTGAACCAGGGCCTGCGAGGCCAAAACGAAGCGATGAATACCAGATGGGCCTCCTCTGATCTGGCCTTGAGGATTATTCATTGGATCAGGGGAATTGGAGGAAAGGCGTATAGCATTCCTGTTGGCCATTTCCAGGAGAGGGTGTCTGCCGCCACCGCTTTCGGACACTGGTGTCTTGTGAAGGATTTTGGAAGCTTCGCACTGAGCGGGGATGCAAAGAGGTCGAGGGATGGTTCTCCAAACCTGGCTATCAGTTGCCGGAACACCGACTGGTTTAGTGACCATTCTCCCGGTTGTATAGTTTCACAGCTGAGCCAGTCGGCTTCCACATTCGCTACACCCCGGATGTGTTGGGCTGACAGGGACAGGATTGAATTCTCGGCCCACCTGAAAAGTCTGACAGTCTCCCTGTGTAGAGAGGCTGCTTTCGATCCTCCTTGGTGATTTATGTAGGCCACGGCAGTGATGTTGTCCGATAGGATCTGAACGTGTCGACCCTGTATTTGTGCCTTGAAGGTCATTAGAGTTCTGTGAATCGCCGACAGTTCCAGCCAGCTGATACTGTTCCTTTGCTCAGCTTTTGACCAACGTCCCTGTACCGCCTTTTATTCAAGGATGGCACCCCAGCCTGTGAGGCAAGCATCCGTGGTTATGACGATTCTGTCTGGGGGATCCAGCTTCACCCCCGTGGTGAAATGGTTGGTGTCCATCCACCATTGTAGCGATCTGATTGTCGATTGGTCCAGATGGATTGATATCCTCTTGTTGGTGACCAGTTGCATCTGGAATGGCCTCAGCAGAGCCTGGAGTGGTCTGGCATGAAACCTGCTCCATTGCATGTGGCTGAAACACGACACCATGAGCCATAACAGTCATGCCAATTTGTGAATGGGTACTTTGGGGAGACTCAGTACTTCCAGGATTTGGCTCCTGATCTTGTTTGGTCTCTCTGGAGGGATGAATAGTCTCCCGAGCGCGGTGTCCATGATGATTCCCAAGTGTTCCAATCGTTGGGTTGGAAAAAGATGTCTTTTGCCGTGGTTGATGACATACCCGTGCTCCTGTAGATAGGCCACCATCTGGTCGACATGGGCCTTGCAAACATCCCTGTTGTCGGCTTTGATGAGAAGGTCGTCTAAGTACGTGAATACGGCTATACCCCGGAGTCGGAGATTGGCGATAAGGGGAATGAGAACCTTTGTGAAGGTCCTTGGGGGCGTGGCCAGTCCAAATGGGAGCGCTCAGAATTGCCAATGTTGATGGTTGTAGAAGAATCTCAGCCACTTCCTGTGGGCTGGATGGATCAGGACGTGTAGATATGCGTCCTTCAAGTCTATTAACACCAACCAGCTCCCAGACTGTAGGGATAGGGTTATTGATGCCAGTGTCTCCATCCGGAATTTCTGCGTCTTGAGATGTTTGTTTAAATATTTCAGGTCTAGGACCGCTTGCCATGAACCCTCCTTCTTCTGAACCAGAAATAATATGGAGTACAGACCTGATCGCCGCTCCCCAGCTGGTACTGGTTCTATGGCCCCCGTTTTCGCCAGTTGTTGAATTTCTCCTTCCATTGCGGTGTGTTTTGTGCTTATGGTTGATTTTTGGGAGATGCGCATGAACTCCCTTGGTCTTTTTTGGAGTTCTATAGGATAGCCCATGCTCACCATGTCGAGTACCCACCAATCTGTGGTCACCATCTTCCACATGTGTGTGAATTGTTGAAGACGTCCGCCTACCAGGATGGCCCCCAAACCGGAGGTACTCGAGTAGTCTGGTGCGCTGGGCGGCTGAAGGAGGGGATCGCCTGGCTTGTGAAGCACTTGCCGTTGGTTTGGTGATCTGAATTCTCTTCCCTTACCTCCTCTAGGTCTGAAGGAGGTGGACTGCCATTGTCTGGTGAAGGTCAACTCTCGTCGGTTAGCATAGCGATTGAAGGGTCAAAAAAAGGACCTCTGGGTCTGACGCTGCTGTAGCAAGTGTTTCTTGTCTTTGGTGGAGACCTCCGCCAGGGCCTTGTTGAGGGCTGACCCAAAGAGTTTGGGGCCTTTATATCTTCCGTGGCCAGCAGATTCTTTGTGTGGTTATCTGCCTTCCAGGATCAAAGCCATAGCCTTCGTCGGGTGGCTACATTCGCTACCATACCCTTAAGCAGCCCATGTTAGCGAGTCCATGGCAGCATCTGCTAGAAAGGAGTTAACCACTGTAACGTAAGTAGCCATTTTAGCAGACATGGCGGCGCTCACCCCTGGGTGTTTACTTAGCTTGAACCATTTGAGCACTGCTCTGGAAGCGTAGGATGCTGTGGTGGAGATTCGGATTAGGTAGGAAAGGGCCTCATAACTGCACCTGAGCCCTACCTCTATGCCCTTGTCTGTTGGATCTTTGGGGAGGAGATCCCCTTCCGTTAAAAAGATGGACTGCCTGGCCAGTGAGGAGGCCGCCGCATCCATCCTAGGCATGGTGAATAGCGTGTTGCAGCTTCTGTGGAAGGCATAAAGCGTTTGCTGCGCTTTGGAGGGCTTAGAGTGTCTGGTAGGCACCTTCCACTGCTCTCTAATAATCTTTTCGAATGCCTTGTCCATCTGCAGCCCCTTTCCCCTGCCATCCAGCTTGGGGATATAATCTCTGTCTGCGTCCCCGAGAGATGACTCCGAGGCCTTTTTATCCTGTATCCTGGGGGTAATGCACAACACCCTTGAGGCCCTTCTCAAGAGTTTGGGGCCCAGGCCTGAGGGAAGCTCCCTCCCCATCTCCTTCGCCTCCACTGGCTGCTCTGCGCTCTAGGAGGAATCATGTAGTAGAGAGATATCAGACTGGGAACAAACTCTCTCATCCCCAGATGAGCTCCTGCTAGCTGCTCGCTTGCGGGCTCTCTACTTGCTGCTTTTGTGTGCAGGGGGAGGGGATGCATCTGAGTCTGATTCTGAGTAGCTCTTGTCTAGAGGAGATCCTGAGCCAGCAGAGTCCTCAGAAGAGGAGCCCATTAGCTCCCTTAGGGATTCTTTGCGCTTTCTTGTTCCTGTGGCCTTTTGTTTCCCTTTTCCTGCCATTCTGGATTGCCCTTTGGCTTTCTTTGGTTGGGGCTCTATGGGGGATCTGTGCCTCTTGTGGCCTCGCCAAGGGCCTGGCTGTAGCCTCTCTAGTCCCTGAATGGCTTGGATCATGCGATCCATCATCTCCATTTGGAGACGCTGGGCTGGGTCTAGTTCCACGGGGGGTCTTACCGGCCGGTGGGATGCGAAGGATTGCTCCCCTTCGGATCCAGAGTCAGCCTGTGACTTTTCCTGGGCCTGCTGCATTGAGTCAGCAACCTTGGCTGCTCGTGCTGCCCCCGCCTGACCATCTCTGACCACTGCTGGTGCGAAGCCTGATCGAGCCGCGCGCCTAATTTTGGCGGTTCCCTCCATCTTGTCTGATCCCCCGGCGGCCGCACTCAAGGGTCCATATCCGGAGGCCGACCCTAGCAACAAAAAGCGGCGGGTCTCAATTCCTGGGCTTGCCCTTATTACTCTTAAAGGAAGCAGAGCCCACATGCGATGCTGCTCCGTACGTCTGAGGCAGACACTAAAAACTGGAGCATGAGGAGAGAGAGCTTCCCAATACGATGCTTGCAGTTTAGTGCTGCCTCCTAGTGGATGAAGCAGGACATTACCCTGAGTCCGACTTACTGGACTTCATCCACCAGAATGCCTCCTTTCTCCCCCTTGGTCAACATGAACAGATAAAAACATCACCACAGTTAAAAAGAACTCTCTGCTAAAACCTCTTCAGAAGCCAGAACAACAGAGGGAGCCATTCTACCTCTATACGGAACTCTTTAAGGATTGGCCGGATTCCTGCTGGGATAATGAAGCGTCCAGATCCAGGATCCTCCAGGTAGTCTGGCTCCTTTGGCTCTACGTCCTCAGGTACTGAAGGCTGGACAGAAGGTAACAGTGGGGTCACAAAGAAATTAAAGAACCCCAGCCACAGTGCCATGCTGCCCACCCATTCCCCTCTCATACCTCCTTGGGCATTTTCACATGGACAGTTAGTCCTGACTAACTGAACGTAGTTTGGACCAGGTTGTCTGTCTAAACGCTATCAACGGTGCTTATTAGTCTGGACTAAAAAATAAGCATGGTTGTTATAAAACCCCAATCGCTGCAGTTGAACACAACTGTTCTTACACTAGTTCAGACTAATGTCCATCTGAATTACTAGTGTTTATTAGTCCGGACTAGATGACTATCCAGTACTTATTAACACAGAGTCTGACGGCAAGACCTGACAGACGGTCTAGGCATTTTATTTATTTATTTATTTTAAAAACTTATTACCCCGCCCCTCTGGCAGCTCGGGGCGGCTTACAACAACAACAAAAACAATTAAAACACATCATAAAAAGGAGGAAACAGAGCAAGGAGAATTGGTTACCTACCTTCGGTGAATTCCTTTCTCTCATACACTCTGCATACTCCTCCTGTTGGGTAGTTCTACCATTGACCAGCAGGAGGCAGACGATTAATTTTTCTTGCTCTGCGCCTGCATCACTGGAACTACCCAGCCGCTCTCCAGTCCGTTCCAAAGCCGAGAAGACTACGTTTCCCTCTTGATACTAAAGGCAATAATTGTTAAAACAACTCCCTCTAAGGGTAACTGTCAACCTAAACCTGAAAAAACTGTTTCAACTATAAACGTTAACCTACGGTACTGATCCCCATAACCTTCCCGCCAATTGAATAGCTGTCTGGCCGGGAGGGTCGGAGGAGGATGCAGAGTGTATGAGAGAAAGGAATTCACCAAAGGTAGGTAACCAATTCTCCTTTCTCCTCATACCTCTGCATCCTCCTCCTGTTGGGATGTACCCAAGCCCTCTGAAAAGAACTCAAGGGTGGGAGCCAGCAGCAC